>CM066169.1:43612434-43872434 GCA_033629205.1 Lithocarpus polystachyus
CTAGGATGCAATCCCTGTTTCAAAAAATTAAAATAAAAAATATGTAAGCTCAAAGAACATGAAAGAATTAAGGCTCCACTAAACAGAAAATTTCAACAAGGCTCTATTGGGTAAGTAATGCTAAAGGATGAAAGTTCACTAGTATAAAATACTAGAACTAGTTTAGACCCTCAATTTTTAAATTACGAATAGATTGTTTTTAATCTACTCAACTAAATGTGGAATTAGAAAAAAAAATGATAATTTTTTATACTTATTATAAAAATAGTATTAAAATTTTCTTAAAATAGTCCATTAACAAATGCTTAACGTTCACCATAGCATGCAATTTAACTTTTTTTAACGACTCCGTGTGCAAGCAAAATTTAGTAGTAGTTTGAATTAATGTTGTGATTGTAGCTTTATTCATCTATTAAACTTTAGCAACAAACACAATGCCTTAATTAGAGATTAATTTATTATGTTTTTTATATTATTATTATTTTTTTATCAAAAGTTTTTTTTGAGAGAGTTTCAATCTATGGCGTCCGCTCCTGATGATAGCACTTTATCATCAGATCAAGACACCAATCAGTTTTTGGTGTAGGTGGGGATTGAACTCCAGATCTCTTTAGTAGTAGTTTGAATTAATGTTGTGATTGTAGCTTTATTCATCTATTAAACTTTAGCAACAAACACAATGCCCTAATTAGAGATTAATTTATTATGTTTTTTTATATTATTATTATTTTTTTATCAATTCTTTTTTAGAGAGTTTCAACCTATGGCGTCTGCTCCTGATGACAGCTCTTTATTATCAGACCAAGACACCAATCAGTTTTTGGTGTAGGTGGGGATTGAACTCCAGATCTTTTATACAACCATCAGAGACTTTACCAGTTGAGCTAACTGGAACCCACTTTTTTATCAAAATTAATTTTTTATGTTTATTTAACAAGTATGCATTCAACCATCCAAATCCAATTTAACCAAATAATACTGCCATATAGATACAGGTTAACAAGGATACAATCCCTTTTCATAAATTTATAAAATAAAAATAAAAAACTAGTATACAATCCCCTTCTCAAAAAAATTATAAAATAAAATAAAAAAATCCGTAGGCTCAAAGAACATGAAAGAATAAAGACTCCACTAAATAGAAAAATTCAACAAGGCTCTGTTGGGCAAGTAATATTAAAGGATAATACAAAATTGGTGAAACTACAATATTGGTCCCTCAAGTTTACCTTGTGTGCGCAATTAGTCCTTCAAGTTTGAAGCGAGCACAATTGGTTCCTCAAATTTTAAAATTAAGTTTTATTAGTTCTTCTACTAACTATCGTAAATGGTGTTACTTACGTGATTAAAAAAACAATTATTTGACATTTTTTTTATGATGTTGCATTTTTTTTAATTAAAAAAATTACATATTATTTGGTATTGATTGGGTCTTAGTATTATGTTGGTGCCAACTTACTTATTAAGTGATGCGAACTTTAAACGACACGCTTTGAGACCCAACAAACAATATTGGAATATTTGCCCAAGAAAGCTAAAATTCAGATTTTGATAGAACCTTGACCCAACATTTATAAGAGAAACGCGAACCAAAAGTATAAGTAACAGACCTTGACCCAATGATTATAATTGAATCACGAACCAAAGGTATAAAGTTTAAACGCCACAAGAAAGAATCCTTGATAAATTCACAGTTCTTAAAGAACCAAAGAGAAGAGTAAAGCCTCAAATTTTTCTGTTTTTTATTCAATAAATCTATGAAAAACGTTTATAGACTTAGGGGCCTATTTAAGGGCTCCATAAAACTTGATAGACAATAAAATATATTATAAAATAACTCCTAATTGATACCTAACCATATCAAGAACCAAATTTGACTTAAAAAGCATTAAATGCACCTAAAAACAAGAAAATAAATCACCTAAACCTAAAATAACGTTTTTACATAAAAATACCAAAAATAATAAATTACAATAATTAAATAGTAAATTGTGTCCTACATCAGACGGCTCCGCTTGAAACAAACTCGTCCTCGAGTTGATCTTTGAAATTTGAAATCTTCCGCTCCAATCAACAAAGGGTCGATAATAAAATTAAAATTTTCTACTCCAAGAAAATCAACATATTGTATTGTCATCTTCAACAAATCAACTGAGACTTGAGGATTGTGAGTTGTGTACTCATTCTCATATTTGACCTCAATTGAATCTTCCACAATGTTCTCAATAATTACTATCTCTTTTTTTTCACTTTTTCTTTTTTTGAGCTTGATGCTCGATTTTAGCCTGATTTTAGAACTTGTACTCTGATACCAAATGATGCGAACCTCAATCGATACGCTTTGAGACCCAACAAACAATATTGGAATATTTGCCCAAGAAAGCTAAAATTCAGATTTTGATAGAACCCTGACCCAACGTTTATAAGAAAAACGCGAACCAAAAGTATAAGTAACAAACCTTTACCCAATGATTATAATTTAATCATGAACCAAAGGTATAAGGTTTGAACGCCATAAGAAAGAATCATTGATAAGTTCACAGTTCTTAAAGAACCAAAGAGAAGAGTAAAGCCTCACCTTTTTTCTGATTTTTATTCAATAAATCTATGAAAAACGTTTAGAGACTTAGGAGCCCATCTAAGGGCTCTATAAAACTTGATAGACAAGAAAATATATTCTAAAATAACTCCTAATTGATACCTAACCATATCAAGAATCAAATTTGACCTAAAAAAGCATTAAATGCACCTAAAAACAAGAAAATAAATCACCTAAACCTAAAATAACGTTTTTACATAAAAATACCAAAAATAATAAATTACAATAATTAAATAGTAAATTGTGTCCTATATCAGACATTCAATGAATCTCTCTATTACAATGTGTGCATGCTATTTATAAGGCATGACTAAATGTAGAAAATATAAAAAACGTACTAAATAATAAAACCCTAAATGAAAACTGATTTGGTCTGAAAATAGCAGACCCAAAATAAGAAAATAGCTAAAAAGCGTTCTAATTAATAAAAGCCTAAAATTAAGGTAGATCTGGTCCAAAATTAGAAGATTCAGATTAGGAAAATTATCTATTAACTGATATGGAGCTGGAAAGTCAATAAGCCATTAATCCACGCCATAAATAACGTCCAATTAAGCTAGATCAGCCCTCAATATCTTAGATTAAATTTATTATGCCTTTATCTTCTTTTGGACTCAGCTTGAAATGTCCTACGTTAGAATCAGCCCAAATCTTTTGAATCAGTCCATTAAGTGCTTCTTTGATCTTCTTGGATCTTGCTCTAGTAATAGGCCCAACTGGAACATGCAATTGATCCTTGAATGCTTGTTGATTCTCATCATTAAGTTAAAGATTAAAAAAAAAAATTTTTAAAAAAAATGCTTACAAAGCTGCTCACATTTTTCATACAAGTTTTGAAAAATATTCATTGACATTTACGAAGGCTTCAGCCTTCATTGAGTGTCCCACCATTGTGTCTTTTAAAACATATTTACTGGTTTTGTTTTGTTTTGTTTTTTTTTAATGTTTATTGAAATCCAAATCATGTAGTGTCTGTGTCTTCCTTTTACTTGATTTGATTTCCTTAATGAATTTTTATTGTTGATGTATATGGAATGGCCCCTCTTCATGAACTGCAGTAATCTGACATATTAAACAAATTTCCAGTGTCTAGGAAGTGAAGAGGATGGAAGTAAACTACCTTCAGTATCATCCAATCCAGATGGCCTACCGTGTTGCTCAACGGCTTATATGTTTGAAGTACTCCAGCCAAGATGATGATTCAATTCGACAAGCATTGCAGGATCTAAAAGAGCAATATATTGACGGAAGGCTCTAGAGTTTGGGGTAGAGCACAATTCTATATTTTGGTACGTACTTGGTACATGTAACTGGTTTGCTATCTGGCCCGCAGATGTATCGTCAGACTTTTGCAGAATAATCATTACATCTGTGTTAACTAGGGGTGTGCGTGGTTCGGTAAGGGCGGTTTTTTTCTAAATTTATTACCGAACCGATAGAGATCGGTTTTTTCATAATTGGAACTAATGCACACCGTATAAGGTCGGTTTTCCGACCTATAGTATTGCGGTTTTTTGCGGTGCGGTTTAGTCAGTTTGGTCGGTTTGAAATATTAAAAAAAAAACTATTTTTTAATAAAAAAACTATTTTTTAATAAAAAAAACTATTTTTTTAATAATAAAAAAATTGGGCTTTCAAGCCCAATATCAATATATCAACCTGTTCAAGAAACCTATGCCAAATAATTCATGAAACCTGTGCCAACCTATTCAAACATAAAACAGAAGCAAAAGCATTAATGTATTTTTCATTTCATAATGATCCAAAATTTCAAACCTGTGCAAAACCTGTGCAAAATTTCACATAATGATCCATAATGATCGCATAATGATCCAAAATTTCAAAACTGTATTTTTCATTTCAAACCTATGCAAAAAATATGTTCACTAAAAACTACCTAAATAAATAACTAAAAACTAACTAAATTAATTAATTAAACTGAGTCAACTAACTAAATAAATAAATAACTACAAACAACTCACACTCACATGCACAAGTGCACAACTCAGTGACTCACACTCACGCATAAATAAGTAAATAAATTAACTAACTGAGTCAACACACTCACACGCACGCCTTTGTCCAATCTCCATCTCTAACTCACTTCCCTACTGAAATGAACAACAACAACTCACACTCACACGCACAACTACAAACAGTCAAACACAATCTCTCTCACTCCGTTTCCATTAAAACCAAAAGAAAGGGGCTAATGGCTTACCGTGGTTTGCTGCGGGGAGCTGCTGCTGCTACTGCGAAGCGCGACTCAGGACGACGAGACTGCGAGCAAGAGGCTAGAGGTGAGACGACTGGGGCGAAAGCGAGTGAGAGAGTTAAGGGTCCCCAGGTGTGAATAGAATGAATTTATAGTGAGATATGTTTGAAAACCTACATAAAACAGTGCCGTTTTGTGTGTGTGTGTGTGTGTGTGTGTTTTTTTTTTAATAATAACCCAATACAACGACATTTTAGTAAAAAAATTTAAAATGGATACAAAGTTACACACCTAAATGACGCCGTACCCCTGATCTGATCTAAAAATATTTCTCTACTTGTTTGTATCGGTTCGGTTCGGCTCTATTCGGTGCGTGCTTTGCATCTCCGATGTTCTCACCGCATCGGCATTGGAGCTCCGTTTGCGTTCCGATCGTCGGCATTAGCTCCGTCGGTCGGTGCCAATGGCAGTGCAGGAGGGTCTGTGCCATTCGGTGTTGTCGGCTCCGGTGATAGTTTGCACACTCCTAGTGTTAACAAAAAGCCTGAATGTGTAGGTTCAAGTTTTAATTTAAAAAATTTGTAATTTTTTTAATGATGTGGCTAGGGCTTAGGTTTCTTCTCTATCTCCCCTTCTCTCTCATTTGGTATTGGGTTATGAATCAAATTGTTTATTACGTTTTTTTTTTTTTTTTTTTTTTTTTTTTTTTTTGTGGGGAGTTTGTTTCTTCTGTGTAAATTTATTTTGTAATTTTTTTAATTAAAAAATTGTCATATCATTAAAAAAATGTCAAGACATTGTTCCGTTAGCCACGTAAGAAACACCACTAATAGCAGTTTGTAAAAGGTCTAATATATATATATATATATATATATATATATAACCGAAACCTCTGAAACTTCCACAAATTTTTACATCATCACTATTTTCTTTTTCTTTTTATTTTCATTCCCCAACTATATACAGTGTTGGTCGTGGTGATATCCTTACTCCAAGGGCACTTTGGAGCTATTTTAAACATAGAAGAATTCTAATTATTAGGCCATTGCACAACCAAAAACAAAACAAATCCTATCTTATCTTATCCTATCTCATATCATATCATGTTATATATTATATATATATATATATATAATAAAAGTTGGGCTTAGACGCCGTGGTTGCACCACGTGGCTTCACCAAATTGTAGAAATTTTATTAAATCTTTAGATTTTTAAAGAACTAAAAAAGAATAGTATACTATCAGGACTCTAATTTATTCTTATCATTAAACAAAATTAGATTAACATTATTTTTTATTTGTTAGGATATATTTCTTAAATTAAGGAATAATATTTAACATACAAAAATTTAATTTAAATAATATTTATCATCTAATTAACATTATTTTTTTTATTTGTTAGGATATATTTTTTAAATTAGGGGATAATATTTAACATACAAAAATTTAATTTAGATAGTGTTTATCATCTAAATTTTCAAAATTTTAATATTATTAAATTAATATTATTTTATCAGAATATCAAGCTACATAACTTGATTATTAAGGGATAAGCACAATCCAAATTCTTCAAGAGGTGATTAATATAAATTTATCCCAAGAAACAGTATATATCTCTTATAATTTGATAATCTCTATCTATCCCAAAAAACAGTATATATCTCCATTAATTTGATAATTTCTACGTTGATGACATTTAATATATATATATATATATATATGTATGTATATATCAAAATTCCTCTTAGCTATCAACCACGTTATCTTTTTTTTTTTTTTTTTAATTTTTAAACTTTTTAATTTCTTATATGTTATGTTATGTTTAATCAACTTTTTTTTTTTCATTCGATTCATATGACTTTTTTTTTTTATTCCAATTTTTATGGGATAAAAAAAAACACATTAATTAGATATCTTTAATTTCAATAAGATTTAAATGATTTATATTTCAAATGGAACTCTACCAATATATATAACCTTATATATCCTTTTTGGAGTGAAACTTATTTCAATATGTGAATGCTTAAATCCCATGACAATGCAGGTATGCATTCTTTCTTCTTTCATTATTATTATTTTCATTATTTTTATTTTATTTAGTGTTATTGTTGGTTTTTTGTCTTCATGTGATTTTAATTAATGAATTCAAAACATTTGAAAACATTGTCAAGTTTCTAAAGGCTCATTCTTTGTTTTTGTATTTTGTTTTTTTAAAATTGATTAGCTTTTGTGTATTAGTTGCCTTATGTTTAAACTAATTTTCTTAGCTTTGATCTAATTTATATGCTTAGGGTTAGGGTCTTAGAATTAATGATTAGATATGGTTAGAATTAATAGATTAATCTTAACAATTTTCTTATTTGATTTTTATGTTACATCAAATTATCAAGATGTTTTACACGTGTATTCTTGAATTATCAACTTTAATTTTAATTTATAATATTATCAAGATTATATTAATTTTAAATTTATCAATTGTTTAGAATGTTTTTTTTAAATAATTATCAATTTAAAATTCAATTTGGAATTATCAATTTAATTTAGTTTTAGGAAGAAATCTTAGCCCTTATTTTAGTGAGATAATTATTTACACTTGATAATTTTTTATTCTTTAATCTTTATTGAATCTATTAAAATATATAATTATTTATACATTTATTTTATAAGCTTTTTCTTAAAACCATGCAACGCACAAATCTATAACTAGTATAAAATAAGATAAGATTTGTTTTGTTTAGAGCTCCCACATTTTTACACATCAACATTATTTAAATAAAAAAAAAAAAAACAAAAACTTTGCTATACGTGTTTCAATCCATAAACATAACAATTTGTCTGCCTATTTTTTTGATAGGTCGTCTGCCTAAATTTGTATCTACATTCTAGCTAATATTTTGTTTGTAGGGGGCGTAAAAAAAAATTATTGGTATTGTCTGTTATAATTAGAATTCTACAATTTGACTCTCAAAAAAAAAAAAAAATTAGAATTCTACAATACAAACCAACACTCTTCTAATTAGTCATTTAAAAAAATAATGATAATAAGAGAGAGAGAATTCTATTATAGTTGTATCAAGTATAAAGCCAGTTTTGTTATTGTATTGTTGTAGTAGTATTGTTGGCTCAGTTTTATCATGTACAAAGCCAGCTACATATCAGACGCAGTCACTCTAGAGATCATGCTTCTTTTCAAGTTGTTGCAAATAGAGACTTACTGATCATTAGACCATTGTTTTACTATTGTTTTCATTGTTGTTTGTATGAGGGTAGAGCTCCTGTTGTGCCGCATTTCTCTTTATTCCAGATTTGATTTGGTTGAGTTTTGGATAGATTTTTAATTCTTTTATAAATTATCTGATGATAGACTTTTATTTGTTTGAGTCTATCTTCTTCTCTTGAGTAAAGATGGTTATATTTCTTATATTTTTCTTTATTCAGAGTCATTGTGTGTTTGTTTGTGCTTGCTTTTACTTTATATCTCAATATGTTCCTAATTTCTAGATTACATTATTCTACCTATCAAAAAAAAGATTACATTATTCTAAATCTTTGTTGTTACTGGGAATTTATACTTCCCTCTATTTCAACACATGTAGATCAACAAAGTTCTATTTCTTGTGTTGTTACGTGACTTTTAATTTGGTCAAAGGAATTGACCAAGTCCTAGTACTAATAGGACTATGTTTTGCCGACTTAAGCAATTCTACTCCTAGATGGAGTTTGTATTGTACTCCACCACAAAAGGCTCACATCTCTTCTATATATACACTAGTTATGCGGCTGATGCTGATGAGTTATGAGTGCCGCAATATTAGAATAGGTTATTTATATTCTCTGGTATTTTGTATAGAGTTCTAAGGCGTGACTTTGTTCTAGATATTTCAAATTTTTCTAGTCACGTGCTTCTGGTGATTGAGAGCTCTTTTGGGTGTATTTGGGGTTTGGGTTTTGTGAGAGTGTTTTGGTACCACCTTTGTAGTCTCTTTCTTTTGTTAGTAAAACTTTCTCCTCGATGTCTCCCGTGGACGTAGGCCAAAAGCCGAACCACGTAAATTTTTGTGTTCCCTTGTGATTGTTTCTTTTGTCGTTCTATTTCTATTTTGCATAAACCCATTGTTATTTGGACACACACAACAAATAGATATTCATGCTTCTGCTATTCTCAACAAATTGGTATTAAAGCTTCCGCTTTTACAACAAACTGGTATCAGAGCCTTGGGTTCTTTGTTTTAAGTTGAGATTGTATATTAGATCTATTTGGTTGTGTTGTTATTGGTTCACTTGGTTTTTTGGTATGGCGACAAAGGCTTTGTCGGCAACAAAATTTGAGATTGAAAAATTCAACGGGAAGAATGATTTCAGTTTATGGCGTGTCAAGATGCGTGCTTTGTAAGTGCAGCAAGGATTGTGGAAAGCACTAAAGGACAAGAATACTTTGCCAGCGACACTATCAGATGAGGAAAAAGAAGATCTCTTAGAACGGGCACATAGTGCAATTCTGTTGTCTCTTGGAGATGAGGTTCTAAGGGAGATTGTAGACGAAGAAACAGCTGTAGGATTGTGGCTTAAGTTGGAGAGTCGGTACATGACTAAGTTTATTACAAATCGCTTGTACATGAAGCAGTGGCTATACATCATTCGAATGAAAGAAGGTACACCTGTTTCTGACCATCTTGATGAATTTAATAGGATTGTTATTGATTTGAAAAATATTGAATGCAAAGTAGAAGATGAGGGACCAGGCTCTAATTTTGTTATGTTCATTGTCTCCTTCTTTTGAGCACTTTGTCGAAACCATGTTGTTTGATTCTGGAAGAGATTCTATCTCAATTGATGGTGTCAAAGATGCATTGAATTCTAAGGAGTTGAAGAAAAAGGTTTCTGAAAATTGGGGCGATAATCAAGCTGATGGTCTTGTTGCTAGAAGTAGATCTAATGAAAATGGGTCTAGTAGTAATAGAGAAAAATCTAGATCAAAGTCTAGATCTGATAAGTGTCACTACTGTAAAAAGGAAGGACATTGGAAAAAAGAATGCGCACTACTCAAAGAGAAAAAGGAGAATGACAGTACATAAAAATACTAGTAATGTAGCTAGTGTTGCGGAGGTTAATTCTATGGGTGATGACATAGTTCTATCAGTATCTACTGGTTGCTCCGGCGACGCTTGGGTTCTTGATTCAGCTTGCTCCTATCATATGACTCCTAGAAGAGATTGGTTTACTACCTATCAGTTAATTAGTGGTGAAGTTCTGATGGGAAATAATATGACCTGTAAGGTTTTGGGGATAGGAACCGTGAGAATTAAGATGTATGATGGTGTTGTTAGGACTTTGTCTAATGTTCGTCATGTGCCAGATTTGAGGAAAAATATTTTATCTTTGGGTATATTCGATTCTCAAGGATATAAATACACCGGCGAAGGTGGAGTTTTGAGAATTAGTAAGGGCGGTTTAGTTTTCATCAAAGGAAAATTGGTGAATGGTCTCTATATGCTACAAGGAAGCACAATTGTTGGTGTTGCAACAATGTTTTCATCAGTAGGTCCAGATTCAGATAATACTCATCTAGGGCATATGAGTGAGGTTGGCATGTCAATATTAAGCAAACAAGGTTTGTTGCATGGTTAGAAAATTGGGAAGTTGGACTTTTGTGAACATTGCGCCTTTGATAAACAGTGTAGGGTCAAGTTCAATATAGAATTTTTGGTGTATTTCTGAAATACAAGAGTGATGTTTTTGTCACCTTGAAGCAATATAAGACGCTTATTGAAAAGCATACTTGTAAAAGGATTAAGTGTCTTTGGATAGCTAATGGTTTGGATTATTGCTTAGGTGAATTTGATGAGTTCTGCAAGAATGTAGGTATAGTGAGACACTGCACTGTTAGAAGAAAACCACAACAGATTGGGGTTGTAGAACGTATAAACAAAACTCTTTTAGAGAGGGCTCACTGTATGCTCTCAAAATTTGGTTTGTCTAAGGACTTTTAAACTGAAGCAATAAATATGGCCTACTATTTGGTAAATAGGTCTCCATCAACTATCATTGAATTTAAGACTCCTTTTGAGGTATGGATTGGTACTCTTGCTGATTACTTTATTTTGAGAGTATTTGGTTGTCCTATTTTTGCTCATGTGAATGATGGTAAACTTGAGCAGAGGGCAAATAAGTGCATATTCCTAGGCTATGCATTGGGAATAAAAGGTTATAAGTTGTAGTGTATGGATTTAGGACCCCATGGTTAATTATCAGCAGAGATATGAAATTTGATAAGTCTACTATTGTTGACCAGTCAAAAGAGAGTATTAAGATAGTCAAAGACCACGGTGTTGGTGAGCAGGTGAAGTTTAAGATTGAAGCTTTGTGGATTGTTGCTTTGGGTGAAGAGATTGTGACTCTTCAATATTTGAAAGGTACTGCAAATGTTGACTTGTTATATTTTAGGGATTCTACAGAGAGTAGTAGCATTGTTGGATTTGTGGATTTTGATTTTATTGGTGATTTAGACAAGAAGAGATTTCTGACAGGTTATGTCTTCACATTTGGTTGTGCTATTAGTTGGGAGGTGACACTATAGTCGACGATTGTTTTGTCTACTACAGAGACAGAGTATATGGCAGCGACGAAGGCAGTGAAAGTAGCTATTTGGTTGAAGGGTTTGGTTGGTGATCTGGGTTTACAGCAGGATGATATTGTTGTATTTTGTGATAGTCAGAGCGCCATACATTTGACTAAAAATCAGATGTATCATAAGATAACCAAACACATTGATGTTAGATATCACTTCATTAGTGAGATTGTATCTCAAGGCACCGTTGCAGTCAGAATGGTTGCTACATTGGATAATCCAGCAGATATGATGACCAAACTAGTTCTTTTGGACAAGTTCAAGTATTGCTTGGAGTTGATTTGTATTTGCAGTTTGTGATAGCCCTTAGGGGCTTTGGTTTGGCGGTGGAGAAGTTTCATTTGTGGGGCTTGACCAAATTCAAGCCAAAGTGGAGATTTGTTGTTACGTGGCTTTTAATTTGGTCAAAGGAATTGACCAAGTCCTGGTACTAATAGGACTATGTTTTGCTGACTTAAGCAATTCTACTCCTAGGTGGAGTTTGTATTGTATTCCACCACAAAAGCCCCACATCTCTTCTATATATACACTAGTTATGCGGCTAATGCTGATGAGTTATGAGTGCCGCAATATTAGAATAGGTTTTTTATATTCTCTAGTATTTTGTATAGAGTTTTAAGGCGTGACTTTGTTCTAGAAATTTTCAGATTTCTCTAGTCATGTGCTTCTGGTGATTGAGAGTTCTTTTGGGTGTATTTGGGATTTGGGTTTTGTGAGAGTGTTTTAGTATCACCTTTGTAATCTCTTTCTTTTGTTAGTGAAACTTTCTCCTCGATGTCGCCCGTGGACGTAGGCCAAAAGCCGAACCACGTAAATCTTTGTATTCCCGTGTAATTGTTTCTTTTGTCATTCTATTTCTATTTTGTATAAATCCACTGTTATTTGGACACACACAACAAATAGATATTCATGCTTCTGCTATTCTCAACAAATTGGTATTAAAAGCTTCCGCTTTTACAACATCTTGGCTATATTTGCTAGATGTTCGATAAAATCCCTCCAAGAGTAACTGGTGTAACATGATATTTTGCACCTATGGCTGTTATTTGGGAGCTCAAATTTGAAATCATTTCTTCCTTCACCATAGTTTTCACATAGTAATTTCCTTCTCTCTTACTACTTCTGAGAGAAGTTAGTCAACTTAGTTTTGTTAGCTTGATGAATTTTTCCTTTTCACTAAATTTTTTTAATAGGTTTGAGATTTGGCTAGAAGAAAGCTTTTTTTGCTTTGAATGGTCATGAAGCGCCTATCTTATTCTATTTGTCCCCACCACAAGAAAAACATTCAGGTAAGACGCGTAATATGTTTTAAAGTTTGAATGACAATTACCATATCATACAAAGTCCAAGAAATAAGGTTTTAAGGGACGAGCTTAATTATTTCTTCTTTTCAATAATAAATAATTTTACTGCAATATTGGTAATTGGTTGAGGAAATACAATATGTTCGTATGGCTATAGAGTAGAGAACGGTAGAAGCCAACTTTATTATAACCACCTAAACTGAATTGACTAAATTCCTTATTGTTACAGACTTACAGGGAATAAAATAAAAATAGTGGAATTAATTGTTGTAATATTGATTTTATTCCATGCCTTGAATCTTGTCTATACTATTATTACAATACAGAGAAAGTAATATTACTATTCAAATTGATGCGTCTCTCTCATGTCATGGTCTCTATCCACATCTTTGTAGTTTATATTTTTCAACTGCTATGAGAAAATTAAGGCTCAATTCTGAATATTATAGCAATTACATCTTTGAGTTATGAATTGTGAATTACTTTATAGGTTTCGATAATTATTCACTTGCAGTGAGTTGTTGACAACATAAACCCATACTTTTCAAAAGGCTACTTTAAATAACAAGTAAGTCAATACGTTTTTTTTGCATTTGGATATTAGCTATAATTGTTTTCAAAATAATTATTTTATCATATTTGTAATGATTTTTTTTTTTTTTGAGAAGCTTGTATTGAATTGATTTCATTTCTAAAACTGCTGCGCTGACCTATTTTTGCAAAGTACTAAACATTAGTATTTTAAACTTTTGGTTAGTTGTGTCCGATAAATTAATAATTAATCTATACAATTCCTTAAAGATCTTTTCCTAACCATTAAGAGTAGCACATTTTAATTGTCTTTATTACATTTTGATTGTCTTTAAGTGGTTTATCCTTCCTTGGTATTTATTTGCTCACAATTCTCATTATTATGAAGTTTATAATTGCTTTTTGTTGTGAAATTATTTTTATCATGTAGGTATAACAAAGAGAAAGTGATACAATGTTTAATGTGGATAGCTCATTATTTCTTTGGGATGAGGCTTCTTCAAGAAAATGATATGTTGTAACTATTTGAAATGGTTTTTTTAATTTATTTATTGGAACATGCTTGAACCATATCATTGTGGTTTTTAGATGAATATTGTATATTTGACTAATCTATTTCTACATAATTTCAATATTTATTTTGAAATAGAATTATAAAATTCGATTGGTTTCAAATGGCGAAAATGGGGCTTTAGCCCCATTTTCGTAACTATTTAGTTAGTAGTTTGATTTTACAAACTATATAGGTTACTAACATCTCAAGTCTCAAAGACTCGATTTTGGGCCTAGAAATCGAGTCTTTGAGGCTCGGTTTTCTTGTTTGGACCGGATCCGAGTTGGCCCTGTGTCGAGGTGGAAGCCACGTGGAAATCGAGTCTTAGAGACTCGATTTCCATCTCAACCCATCTTGTGTGACGTGTTCAGCCACGTGGAAGCCACCCAGAAACCGAGTCTGTGAGACTCGATTTCTAATAGGGGTTTTTCAAAAATTTAAACCTAACGCCTCTCTCTCAGTCTCGCACTCTCCATCATCTCGCACAGAACAGAACACTCCCTCGCGCCTCTCCCTCTCAGTCTCGCACAGACTCACTCACGCCTCTCTCATCACCCTCTCCATTGTCACTCTCTCTCGCACTCTCCGTCTCACTCTCTCTCGCACTTTCCGTCTCACTCTCGCACTCTCCATCTCACTCTCGCACAGAACAGAACACTCACGCACGCCTCTCTCCATCTCACACTCGCACAGAACAGTCTCCCCTGTCGCGCCTCTTTCACTCACCCTCTCAAGCACCTTCTCCAGTTCTCTCAGGTATGATTTTCTTCTCCTAAACCCACTTTTGAAGTACATTTTCGGGTGTTTTTCTTGTTGTGTGATCAACTTGATTTGCTTTGATTTTTTGTTGTTCAGTTTTTTTGTCTTGATCTTGTTGTTGTTTCTTGCTATTTAGATGGTTAAGCAGAGATTTAGGGTTTGTGTTCCGTAATTATGATTGTTTTGATTGATGAGTATACTAAAGTTAAAAGTTGAGCAAAATATCTTGAAATATCTTACAATAATTTGTGTGTACATGAGTCCAATGTGGAGCTTTATTGATTGCTTCAAGTCTTAGATACTGTAAGTTTGATAGGAAATGTGTAATCTTTCATTAAGTTACTTTATTATAATAATTGAGGGCTAAGTCAAAAAATGCAAAAAGGTTTACACGGCAGTCTCCACTTGTATGTGATAATCATGATAACAATGATGTATAATCCGTGTCTTCCTAGGTTAGTAATTTTCCTTCCATTCCATTTTGGTGAGGGTTTTGGCTTTTTGCCCTTTTAAAAGTTTTGATGGCACAAGAGCAGACAGGCAATTTCTGATTCTCTTTAAGTCTTAAGGCAAGTGGGTAGTAGTGACTTTAATTGAACATTTGTGATTCACAGCTAATACTAGGACCTACAAAAGTACACATAAATGAGGTAAATTATTACAAAGGAGTTATGTGATTTAATTCAAGCCATGCATGATGGCCCCCCTGTTAAACTAGCTAGTTTATTACAAAGGGGGTGTGTAGCTGGTTTCAATGTGATAAGAGAATGGTACAAAACTAGCTAGGGTCCAAACCTCCATTTACCAAACCCTGTTGGTGCCGACAAGGTGAGTGATAAACAACTGTCCCTTTTCCCAATAGAATTGTGAATCTCAAAATGGAATTTGAATGAGGGGGAGAGTTGGATAGAATTTTAATTAATTTCCAAATTAACTCCTAATTGCTAAAATTAATCTCAAATTTTAGGTCTTGGGTTCTAGACTTCGACTTCTTTTGATCCTTATTAGAGATCGAGTTGATATCCATTTCTTTCTATGTTATTCTAGGTGCGTAGGGATTGTCATTCTCCCCTCTTATACATTTTTTCTTATTACCAAAAAAATAGTCTCAAATTAAACATATGATTGAGAGGCAATAATAGCTTTGTAATTGAGAATGACCTTTTTTTTATTTTTTTTTTCATTCTATTTTGACAGAATACTTGTGTGATCTATTATATATGAATTTTGTTTATGTGCAATTTTTTAAAATCTTACTTTTTAAATATAAATTTTATTAATTTTCTTTTAGCAAGTAAATAAATTAAACATATCAATAAAAACATAACACAAACACACAGTACTGAGTCGGATTACACAATTATTTGTTGCTCTAACTCATACCTAGTTCCAAAACCATAGTATGTGTTCATTTTTTAAACTAACTACTTCTCATTCTTGTGCAGTATGGCAGCTGCAAATGCCGGACAGATTGACCATGCACATCCTGGCCCCATTGATGACTCGGTGTTGACGTTGCAGCCCAATCATCGGTCAGAAGCTATTTGGAATGGGCAGGTAAAACACAACACTAAAGATTTGATGAATGTATACGCATTTATTTCATACAATGTACATGCACTTGCTGTCATATGTTAATCCATGATTTTGTTTTGTGTAGGATTCCGTGTCCCTTACCTGCCGTGCCCTTAGTGAAGAGTTCTCCAATCGAGATCCAATGGTGGACGACCGAGTTGTTGACATCATAAAGGCACTTAGTTTGGAGGGACTCCTCAGGATTCCGGGTAGAGAGATTGACCATGGCTTCATAACGGCCTTAGTGGAGTGATGGCGGCCCGAGACTCACACCTTCCACATGCCACATGGTGAGATCACCATCACATTGCAGGATGTTGAGGTACTTCTCGGGCTTCCTGTTGATGGTGACGCTGTAACTGGGAGCACGCAGAAAATTTGGGAGACTGTGTGTGTCGAGTTCCTTGGCTTTCAACCTATAAATGATGAGCATAAGCAACTTAATGGCCAGAGGATTCTCATTAAACGGCTTTTGGAGGAAGTTGCTGATCCATTGCCGCCTAATGCTGAAGAGGATCAACTGCATAAGTACGTACGATGCTACATTCTAGCACTACTGGGGGACACAATCTTCATGGACAAATCCGGCGATAGGGTGCATCTAATGTGGGTGCAGCAGTTGGAAGACCTTCGCAACCCACAAAGGTACAGTTGGGGAAGTGCTTGCCTTGCATGGTTGTACCGAGAGTTATGCAGGGCAAGCGATAAGAAAGCCAGTCAGATTGGTGGGTGCCTATTGTTGGTCCAGTATTGGGCGTGGGCTAGGTTTCCCTATTTGTGCCCGGCAGTTGAGCGTGGCCCGCCAGTGGGTGCTTATGGTCCTCCAGTGCGTGGTCCACTGTCCCTTAAGTAAGTCTCTACCTCATACATGTCATATGCATTATGTGATCATTTCCTAAGCCCACAATCATGTAACTTGATTCTATTTATTTATCTTAGTAGTTATATGGGATTACTTTATAGTTTTAATCATAACATTATCTTAGTAGGAAAGTTGTAAATATTGATCCTTTGTTCTTGACTGTAGGTGGGTGTGGGTCCCAAACAAGAAAAATAGGCCCGCCCACATCTTCAGGGACAGGTATCGCGAGAAAATAGCTTCAATGTTGCCAAACCAGGTATGAAAATGTGGTGTTTAACATATTTACGAACAAGATATACATTTGGTTAACTTTGAAATATAAACATAGATGCCTAACGCAGTGTGTACTTGTTTTTGGGCTGTTGTAGGTGGTGTGGCAGCCGTATGAAGCTGAATTGGAGAGCCTTCCGCCGTGGTGCGTTGTAGGGAGGGTCGTGTGGACGGCAACGGTGCCGCTTGTATGTTTCCACCTAGTAGAGAAACATACACCGGATCGTGTCGTTCATCAATTTGGAATGATCCAAGAAATTCCCCGCGCTATTGACACTGACACAGTGCTTCATGCCATTGATTTGAGGGGGAAGGTCGGTGTTGATTGGGTGCGGAAACATGCTGTGCATATCGTGGAGTGGGGTAATCGGCTTCAACGGCGTTGTGAAGCAGTGCTTGGTGATATGCCTCCACAGCATGAATACTTCGACTGGTTCAGAAGGGTAACTCGTAGGTTCATCGATATCCCTGGTGCTAAATTGATTCTAATGGTAATTTTTCTATGTCTTCTACATCTTACTGTACTTCTTAGCATGAAACCAATGTTTAGAGAATATGATATATGTGGTCCAATGTCTGCTTAGCATCAAACCTCCCTTTTAAAGCTGTTGTCTGCTTAATATTCCTTATAGAGAACTTTGTTGATTTAAGAATCTAATTTGAGATGCATATAGCGTCATATTTTCAATTTTAGGCTTTACAGTTACGGTATACATTGTTCTTTCCATTTTCTTTATTTTTAATTTTTTGCTCATATGAATTTTTAATTACTGTTGTCTACGCTATCTGCTAGCTACATCTTTAATAGAAACTATAATTTAAATTTACATTAAGGTGACACTTGGTCTCTGAGAAATTTGCAATTATTGCTAGCAAAACCAATTCACATCCTACATTTATTTTATTATTGATTGGCATTGTTGATTTGGTATTGCATTACTAATATACTTGGTTTTTCCATGTGCAGATTGAAGGATACGTCCGATTGTTGAGGCGTCACCCAGTGGGCACGGAGGACCACAAGGACATTATTGACGTGCTGACGGCAGTGCATGAGATTGGCCGTGTACAACCTCCTATCCCTGAGGCCCCGAATGAGGAGGCAGCTACTCCTGCAGCAGCGCCTACTCAGAGGCCGAGCACTACTGAGAGCCCAAGCACGAGCACAACTCCTACCGGAAGTCACTCTCGTCCGCCTGTTGCTACTCCTAGGGTTGTCCCTACCCCCGATCCCTCTCCATCCACCCCACATCCATCCCTTAGCCCCACCATCCCTTCGCCTACCCCACATCCATCCCTTAGCCCTACCATCCCTTCGCCTACCCCACATCCATCCCCTAGCCCTACCATCCCTTCACCCACCCCACATCCATCCCCTCGCCCCACCATTCCTTCACCCATCCCTTCACCCACCTCACACCCATCCCCTCTCCCCACCATCCCGTCACCCATCCCTTCACCAACCATCCCTTCACCCACTCCACATCCATGTCCTGGGTCTGACATCCGTCCACCCACCCCACGGTCATTTCCTGAGCTGTTACCCATTCCGTCCTTTGACTTAGGTATTGATCCAACCCCTCCTGACATGCACCAGGAGCCACCCTCCCAAAGTATGTCTACTGGCCCTTCTTCAGACATTGATCCACCCCATGTTCAGGCTGAGCAGGCTGTTGGGTTACCTGCAGTGGCGGAAGGTCGGCCAAAACGCATATCAAAGGCACCTCCTTGTGGGACAAGGGGGCACAAACATGGACACAAAGCTGGGCCCGAGGCATCTGACGAAGGACATGCAAGACCTCCTCCTTATTATACGAGACAGCGTAAAGTTCAAAAAAGGTAACTCAAATGCTACCTTATTCCTTTGTAAGAGTGAAGTGGAGGGTGAGGTTGTGGGTTGAACTATTGTTGTATGATGTATGCTTGTTCAATTCTAATGACCAACACTATACTTTGCCAGGACCAACCAATGAAAATTTGGTCACATATTGGTTTGTGCACTTTCGATGGGACTGAAGGTGTAAGGTAAGAGTAGTCACAAGCTGCTTTTCGGGGTTATTTGGTAATTCTCTATTGCTGATTTTAAGCATTAAACATTTTTTCAATACTTGTTTGGGGACATCCTGTGTTGAGCTCTTCCTGGGGTTGAGGTCAAGGTTTCAAACGCCATCTTGTTCTTGAGTTTTGTAAAACCACCACTTGCAGAGAACCCAACTATCTATCATGATATTCTAATAAATGATAAGGACTCCAGCCTTTTTCAAGAGTCTACCACTTGTATAACCTGTTTTCCCCCATATACCCATTCCTTTGAGTTTTTAGCTTAGATGGAGTAGGTCTGGACAGGGTAGAGAAATTTGACTGCCTGCATGCCTCTCATAATTAACTCCATGCTAGAATTGGCATCTTTGATCTTATGGATGAGAGATTAGCTCCTTTGTGCTCCTTATTGCCAAAATTTTTTTATATTTATATATATATATATATATATATATTTTTAAATTTTTATTGAAGTTGTCATAATTTTTCAACAATTTTGCATTTGAGTTTGGTCACTTTCCCCGTTTGTCTGGCTCAGATTGTTATTTTTATATCATTGAACTGGCTGACAATATGAATAGGTTTTCTAGTTTGTAATTTGTCCATTTATTATGTTTTCTTAAGGTTAAGATTATGCATGCACTAACTAAGCAAATTATGTAAAGGCTCGCCGGGCATTGTGGGCCCTCAAAGGCATAATAAGGTTGCAGGCACTTATTCGTGGGCACTTGGTTAGGAGGCAAGGTGTTGCTACTTTGTGTTGTATGCTGGGAATTGTCAAGTTCTAGGGACTTGTTCGTGGAAGAAGGGACAGACATTCTGATCTTGGGCTTGAAGTACATAAAAAATGCATTCTGGTTAAGTACCAGGTAATTTCTTTTGATGAACTAAGCCAGTGGTCAATTACTAATTAAGTCTTGTCTTAGTTGTATACTAAGGGAAAATCTGTCCTTGGTTTCTATTTTCCCCGAATATGTTTGCAATAGAAACTGAATTTTAGGTCAATTTGCACTTCTTGTAGTATATTGTTTATATTTCAGTTCAACAAAATTTGTTATATGGTGTTGTCTGCTAGATCAGCAGGCTTAGTTTGTGTATTGCAATATGGGGTTTACATTGTGAAACTGAATTCTTATTTTCTTATGAATGAAAAATTTTGAGTCAACTGATGGCTGCCATTTTATAGGCTTTTTGTCTGGATGAAGTGTGGCTATTTATGTTTTCTTATATTTTCTTACTATAAGTTTTCTTATTAGCTTACTGCTTTGCCTTAATTTGGAAATTATTGGTTATGTTGATGGTCTTATGTTATCTTTGGTGTAGTTCTCGCACCTTGCATGGGTACAAACAGACAGAAAATCTGGTGGGCTTGGTGATCTGAAGTACCCCCTTATTTCTGATGTCACCAAATCAATCTCAAAATCCTATGGTGTGCTAATCCCAGATCAGGTATGAATAACTTGTTTTGGCTAGAGCCTCATCCTAAAATAGCATATGAAGTGGTATGATCTGATTCATAGACAGGTGTGTGGACTTTGGATAATCTTTGCCAACTCATTGCTGTAAAAATAATAAAAATTTTCTAACCTTGATAAAATATGATGACTTCTAAAATTCTTATCAGAAAAGGTGGCACACGAGGCAAAAATTATGAATTCGTTGTTGAGAAGATGCTATTAGTGTGTTGCTTTCTATTATAATATTTTTGGTTTTCTTTTTTTTTTTAAATTATCTCCACATATGGATACATGCCTATCTCAGAATAGCTGTATTATATGTCTTTGTTTCAAAACCTGTTGTGCTTATTTCTGCATATGTTTTTGTTTCTTTGGGGATTTGAACTCTCAGTGTCTCCTTTTGAAGCACCATGAGGTGCCAATTGAGATACATGGCTCTTAATTTTTTATATATATATATATATATATATATATATATATACACGTATATTTGCAGTGTCCACAATTTTTTTGGCAATAATCTGGTTGTAGCTTGTTGATCTTTATTTTTGTGTCACTCCTGTGCAGCACCTGCTGAAAGGCTTGAGGCCCTTATGTTAGCTGAGGCTATGGTTTCAATACTTGGGGAGCAGTGGTTGATTGGGCAAATAAACTTGCCTGATAAAGAGGATCCCATTCCTGTTGACAGGTAAGCTGTAAATATAAATACTATGGTTTTTAGAGCCATTCATATTAAATGTGCAGGTAGTACGCTTTCATTTTTTTTGCTTCACCTCATTTTTTTGTCAGGTTTCTGTTGCTTGTCTTGGAGCAATCAAGGGTTGAAGTTGCTGTTTTGCTGAATGAGCTTGCCTACTTGAAATACGAAGCATCAAAGAGTTCTTCATCCACTGCTCAGACAATTCTTTCAAAGCAAAGACATATGGCTATTGCCTTTTCCTTGATGGCTTGCAACTAATGGAATGGAAAAAAGCATTGTGCAAAGAATAGAGCTTCTATGCTTAAAGTAGTTGTTTTGTAGACAAAGGGAGATGTTTAACCCTTATTCTTTTTATTCATAAGTAGTTGTTTTGTGTTGACGCTAATATCCCTAGTTTAGTAAACCCTATCATTTGTTATGAAATGCTGATTTTGGATGTGATGGGCTTTTAAAATGTACAGATGATGGAGAAGTAACATGTCGAGGAGTTTTATGAATGAATTAGTTTTGTACTTATGCATTTATAATTTGAGAGGTTAAGAGAACCTGAGATCATGCAAGGCCTCATAATAAATATTTGTAGATGAGAAGCTGCGTATTGCTGAGTTCTGAAAATGTTTAAAAAAAAAAAGTTCCATTGGAAATCAAGAATTAGACACTCGATTTCCATTATTTTAAAAGTCAATGGAAATCGAGTAATAGACACTCGATTTCCATTATTTAAAAAAAAAAAGAAAAAAAGCAAAATCAGTGGCAATCGAGTAATAGACACTCGATTTCCATTATTTAAGAAAAAAAATCAGTGGAAATCGAGTATTAGACACTCGATTTCCATTCAGAACTCGATTTCCTTAACAGCGAGTACGCCAGGCAGAGAATTCAAAAATATTTACTGCCAAATGCCATCGGCATAATTCCCAGTGGAAATCGAGTGTTTAAAACTCGATTTCCATTTTGGTGGCATAGTGGTAATAAATCCATTATAAATCGAGTCTGTGCAACTCGATTTATAATGGCAGTTATTTACATATTTGCCACGCAAATGGAAATCGAGTGTTAAACACTCGATTTCCACTGGGAATCCCCCCCCCCCCCCCCAAGACCCACCCCCCACTCCCCCCACCTGCAGCAGTAAACCAGTAGAACTTTATGAGAGGACTTAAAAAAAAAAAAAAAAACACATAATATGAGAGGTAGTTATCGAAATTTGCCAATCAAAAGTTGCTCTTGTTGGTCTTGACTTTACTAACAACAAATATCTATTGTTCTTTAGCACGACTAATACACAATTTTAGAAGTGACTAGTGCAGAAATATAATTTGTTCATACTTCATAGTTTGTTGAAGTAGAAGAATCACTATTTATTCCAGGTAGATAATAATGCAGCCCAAATAGTCTTCTGAGAAATTATTCAATACAATGGAAGGGTGGCACATGGTCTTCCCAGCCCCATTTTGGATCTCAATGATTATGTGCCCTCCGTTAACTCAACAATTGAAGAAAAATAGGCTATTTTTACCATTTTCTACAATGTACTTATTACTGTAATAAAACCAACCATAGATGGTCCAGACAGAGTTGTTCCAGCTACTACTACTACTGTAGTAGCAGCTTGCAAATACCAAATAAGTAACTAGAAAAGCTCCATCAGTAGTAATTTTGGAGATACTGCCAAGTACCTATCTCTTTCAGTCAAAAAAGAACTTGCCAAAGTACTAGCTACTAATACGAAAGTACTAGCTACTAATGCCAAAGTACTATGATTGTTGGCATTATAGTCAAACGCTGCAAAATGCAACTAATGTAACGAGTACAATGGATAGCGAATAGTTCAATTACAACAGCATTTAGTCATTAACAAAATAACAACTGAGTCGATACAACATAGTCTACATAGTCGCCTAGCACTTGTCCATACCGAAGATAACCATAACTCCCACGTACAATGCCATTCCAAAATCGAGTCTCCGCTCGCCTGACAAGCATTAAAATACGGTCGTTAGTTCCCAGCAAAGAACAATAAGCAAATGAAACTCTAAGCATACTATATAAAAACAACGATGGCACTTGCCTAGTTTGTAGCACTACCGCTTGTCAAAGCCCCACGGGAATTGGGACATCTTCTGCGGTTATGCCCCTCTTCATGACACACTCCGCATTGCTGCCTCGGTTGAATCTCCCTCAAGTCTGAATCTTCCCTCCGGCTTCCCCGTTCTCGTCGTACCCCATCCATTTCATTCCTTATTCTTGACTTTACAGGACGACCTTTGGCCCGCAACAACTGTGGGTCAGGCACCCACCGTGGTCCGCGAACGTCCCTCTACAATGACTCTGACTTTGGCACGACAAATTGATGTGCATATGTCTGAATGGCATTGCCCAAACTGTAACATGGGTCAATATAGCTGGTCGCATCGAGGTGCAGACCTTGAAGAACTTTAATTGCATGTGAACAAGGAATCTTAATGTTTTGCCACTTTCCACAACCATATGTTCTATCTAACACATGCACTTCATGACTGTGGTTTCCCCCTCCACCTCTATAGTCGTTGTATGGCGTAACCACTTGATATACACCTGTTTCATGATTAAAATTCCTCAGAGTGTGTCCTGAAATTTTCTGCTCATTTTTGGTATAGATCCTCATTGCATAATCACTCCACACCTTACCTTGAGAGAGATCAGAGGTAATTTCTTTATGTCGATCATGGAAATATGCAACAAGTTTGCACCAAGTGAACTCAACCATTGCAGCAATGGGCAATCCGCGGGCACCTTTAAGCACCCCATTAAAGCACTCAGAGATATTGGTTGTCATTGCCCCGTAACGTCTTCCACCGTCATGTGACTGGGTCCATTTGTCCAGATCCTCACTTATCAGATACGTGTATGGCATATAGCGTGCAATATGGGGATCATCAGGTTGTACACTCCTCAGTGCATTAATCTCGACATCCTTAATGGTTTGCATTATGGACTCAAATTTAGCTTCATGAGTCGCATATCCAGCTTTCAAGGCCAATGCCTTTAGACTCGGGTCATTAAAGCGTGTATTGAAGTTGCTAGCAACATGTCGAAGGCAATATCGGTGAAATACTTGTAAGTTTCTGTCTTTATCTCTAGGCCACTCTGCAATGCCGCATTTGATACCTTTATGTCGGTCAGAAATAATGCAAATACCCTCCTTAGGTATCACATGCTCTATCGAAACCCTGAGACACTCTAAAAACCAACCCCAACTAGCCCCTGACTCCTTGTCCACAACAGCAAAGGCGAGAGGCAAAACTTTTTGGTTAGCATCGGTTGCCATTGCAATCATTAACACCCCTTGATATTTACCATACAAATGAGTCCCATCAATACTGATCACTGGCCTACAATATCTGAATGCAGCAATGCATGGAGCGAATGCCCAAAATACATAGCGTAGTAACGCAGTACCATCTATGCCCCTAGGTATGGTGTAATAGTTGTACTGGGTACCTGAATCCTGATCCAAGTATGCCAACAATAACTTTCGCAACCTTTGGTAAGACTCCTCCCAATCCCCATATATCTTAGCAATTGCTTTTTGTTTTGCGTCCCACACCTTATAGTAAGAAAGCTCATGATCATACTTAGTACGTATAATCTCCCAAAGCTCATCAATACGAGCAGTGTGATTTTGTCGCAATTTTCCCACAATTTTTGATGCAACAAAATTAGAATCTATCATTTTACCGTCTCTTCGCATGCCAAAGGGAACACAACTGTGTGGACCGACATAAGACGTGACCATCCACATACCATTAAGTTTAGTCTTCATGAATGCCCCAACGTACCACTTGCAGTCGGTCTTAACGCATGTGGCGCACAATTTAGTTTTGGTCGACCTCCGGATAATAAAATTTCTATTATCTTTTGCTGCGTATATTATCAGTGCACGCTTCACCGCTTCTTTATTTGCAAAAGTCAACCCTTTACTAAAATGCATCCCATCTTCCCAAGTAGAAACAAATGGTATCTGAAGACATGAAGGATCAACCATATTTTCCCAAGTATTTGCGTAGAATGACTCGGAAGGAGCTGTGTAAGCAGTGGTCATATTTGTATCATGCTGGACGCCAATATTATCTTCTGCATCACTTTCATCATGGTACTCCATATTTTCCTCTTCAAAATTGGGAACAAGTTCATGGTCATCCACATCCCTGTGAAAGTCGCCTCGCTCAATCCTCTCTTCATACTCATCCATATCATCAAGATTTTCACCATTATTTGCAGCATGATCTTCGTCTTCGTCTTCGTCTTCGTCTTCCTCCCCTAAATGTGTCTCTTGAGGTTAGAGTGTTTCACCAGTATTAGTAGTATGATCTTGAGATGGGAGCATATAACTTTCCGTTGTATAGCCTCCCATTGTAGTGCATCCATCATCTAGGCCTGTAAATTGCAAAGATGTAGTTGTTTGTTGAATCTCCTCAGTATCAACTTCTGCAAGTGGCTCCGAACTTACGTACAACTCAGCAACATTTACTTGGAGCATTTTCTGGACCTAGCCCAGACCTTAGGCTATTTCCTCTTTTCAAACTGCCCAGATGACACTCCTTATGCAGGAAAGGGCATCCTACTGATTGAGATGGGGTCCCCGCTATATATATTGGTGCTAAACCAGAGATTCTCATGGGCTATCCCGGCATGAGAAGAAATTTCATGGTTGCCGAAGAGGAGCCTGATCAAGAAGTATAGGATAGCGCCTTGATCTCTGCCTGTAACTAGCGCTACCAGCAGCTATGGCGACTGCGCCTCCTTGGATCATATTAAACATGAGCTTTACATGTTTGTCTTCTTTGATCGCCATATACCCGTAATTTATCCGTTCATGAAGGACTTATTGTGGGTAACGATAAATAATATTTATGTCATAACAAGCAGTATTCAAATTCAGTTCTTCCATTATTTTCCTTTTGAAATCATTCAACGTCTTCAACTTACGACGTATCATCATGTAGTAGCATTCGATACCTGGCCCTCTAAATGGAAATCCGTTAATCTGTTCAAGATTGACAAGGGGTCCACCGTAGTAGACATTTATATTAATATTCTTCAGAGGTTGTGAACCTATTAAAATCAAGTGTTAGTGACATCTTTTATCTCTTTCATTTAACATTAATTGGAAAACCTTTTCTATCTACTCAAAGTCCAAAAATTTCAACTTTTCACCCCACATTTGCATATACTCACCACACATCACATACAAACACACTCAATCATTATTATTTCATACTCAAACAAATAAAAAAACTAAACACAAAAACTCACTCCCATTACAAAATTTCAACTCATTCTAACAAAAAAATAAAGCAAACAAAATATATATATGTCATGATAACAAGCCTAACAATACAGATATATTTACAATGTTTTTTACTTCATATGCATATACAAACCCCACATTTGCACATACTCACCCTATCATTTGTTTCAAAAAAAAAAAAAAATCATTAATCATGCTCATAAAAAAAAAATCATTAATCATACTCATAAAAAAAAAAAATCATTAATCATATACTCATAAAAAAAAAAATCATTAATCATACTCATAAAAAAAAATCATTAATCATACTCAAAAAAAAAAAAAAAAATCATTAATCATACTCATAAAAAAAAATCATTAATCATACTCATAAAAAAAAATCATTAATCATACTCATAAAAAAAAATCATTAATCATACTCATAAAAAAAAATCATTAATCATACTCATAAAAAAAAAATCATTAATAATACTCATAAAAAAAAAAAAAAACTAAACACACAATTCACCCCATTACAAACCTTCAAATTATTCTATCAAAAATATAAAGAACAATATTAAAACCAAAAAAAAAAAAAAAAAAAACAAAATAGTCATGATACATAAAAACCTTATATAACTAACAACTAGAGAGAGTGAGAAACCTTACTTGACATGAGGATGTGAAAATAGGATATGGAGGGTGAGTTTGATTTCAAAATGGAATGAGTTTTGTATGAGAGTGAGAGAGAGGGAGAGAGTGATAGAGGAAAAAGAGAGCTGTTGGGTTTTGGAGGAAAAGAAAACGGCAGAGTGAGAGTAAGGTAGGGACTTATGGGACTTATTTCAGCAGCCCTAATCACGTGGGGTATCCAAGTAAAAATCGAGTTTTAAAACTCGATTTAGAAACCGAGTCTTAGAGACTCGATTTCTTGCTGTAATCCACGTTAGCTTCCGTTTTAGAATAAATCGAGCATTTGAGTCTCGATATAGAAATCGAGTCTCTAAGACTCGATTTTCACGTAGACAACCTGCCAACTCAGATCCGGGCAAAACAGAAAAACCGAGCCTCAAAGACTCGATTTATAGGCCCAAAATTGAGTCTTTGAGACTCGAGATGTTAGTAACCTATATAGTTTGTAAAATCAAACTACTAACTAAATAGTTACGAAAATGGGGCTAAAGCCCCATTTTCGCCGTTTCAAATGATTGTACCAATAAAAGTGCATGTGCATAACTTTTGTTTAACTATCCCGTGCATCGTACGGGTTAGCGACAAGTATAACTCAATTTTAAAACTTGAAAGACCAATTGTGCTCTCTTCAAACTTGAAAGACCAATCGCGCACACAAAATGAACTTGAGGGACCAATATTGTAGTTTTGCCTACAAAATTCATAGATGCTTTTGGCCACCACCCTAAAGAGTAAGTACTTACGAGAGGCCAATCATCTAAGGGAAAACAATCAAACCACGAAAGCCCTCACAAGTTTGGAAGGGCATCATCATGTGTACAAGGACTCTACATTGGCTGAAGTCAAATGGAGTGTCAGTGTAAGAGCCTCAATCTAAAGGACATTATATGGTTTAAATTGCACCCCAAAGCTACTGAAATAATTGCACTTAACACAATGCAAAATCAGAAAAAATCTAAGTTTAAGAAGTTACTGTAGCAATTTGCTAAAAATATTTAGCAATAGCCACCCGGTTGTTGCTTCAACTTTGGTAGTTGGGGGAGGGGGGTAAAATAACTTATTTGGGGTTTTATCCACCCCAATGCTAATGCTCTTAGCATCAAATTTTATATCAAACTCTCCGTCTCTCTTTTATTTTTTCTTGTATATTTATATCAAAGGGACAAAGAGCATAGTTAGATACAAATAATTAATCTTAGCAAAACTCTCTTCCTCTCTGTCTCTTTTTGTTTGTCTATATGTGATTTGTCCTCCTCTTTTTTTTTACTTTGGATTTTCTATTTTCATATACTTTTTTACTTAGCAAAACTAATTAATCAACTAATTAATCTTAGAAAAATTAATTAGTACTTTTGCATATTCTTTTATTTCAATTTTTTTTTATACTCCACCCTCCTCACTCAAGACCCTAGCTCTGTCCTTGATTGTAAATGAGAGCATAACAAAATTGCCTCGGGTTCAATCATCTCGGAGGATCGAGACTCTCATTAAAATTAAATCCTTCTCAACAGATTTTCAAATGAATGCCACATGCCAAACTCGCAGGATTGGACCTTCATCTCACTCTGAAATTGTATTCTCAGCAAAACAAAATTTAGCTCTTGACCCTCAACCCAAATGCGAATGGACCCACTAGAACACAAAATACATAGTTTAGATACAAGCAAATTTGGCACGAAATATACAGACAATATACAAGACTCAGCATAGAGCTTCAAGTGCATCAATTCATAATTAGAATTCCCACTTATTGATACTTGCAATTTGCACAGAATTTGAATTCCAAGTCAAATACACTCTAATACCATCAAATGCTCCCACTCATTCTTTTTTGTGGCTTTAATATTGTGAACTCAGTTCATTTTTTCCATTTTTTTTCCCTCTATTTCGTCAACGTGATAAATCGACAGAGTTGAAGGCTTGAAGCACCCATCTTACATGATAATATGATGCAAACAAGAAAGAACAATTCAAGATTTTATAAACCAAGAGAAAGAAGCAAAAATGTGCAGGTCAGTCCACTATCTGCGGTGGTGAAGAACTGTGTGTGTCATCTACAGAGATTTCAGTCACATCGTCCAGAGCACTAGGAATTATTGCCCTTTCTATTTTCTGTCCTATGCCATTGAACATCACCTCTCTTTCCAAGTGCAAACAGTAGAACTCAAAAACTCGAGAGCTTACTGCAACTCCAAAATCCAACAGAGAGAGCAACTCTAATTCCAGCCTGTTTAACTCAGCATTGCTTACTCCTCCAACCCGAGCAAAAAATGCATTGTTATAATGCCTGAAAAATTGTAATCGAAGCAAAACAACATTATTATCATAACAATTGCGCGCTATTTCATTTGTGGAGAACAAATTACAGAATCAAGCACATCAATGACGCTGCCCAAGGTACATGTTTTCCATATGCTTTCTTCAGCAAAATATATGTTGCAATTGTATTGTTGTTTTAGTACGAAGCAGCAAAACATATTATATAAATGAATTGTATGCAACATATGTGATGGATGATTCAATTACTTTGTTGACTTCGTAAGCATTATATGCAAGGAAAATGTCTTTGTACCCCTTACCAGTTACCACACAGCAAATGTGACAGTGCAGATATCTATGGTACAACGGAAGAGAACTTAAGCCACTAGTGTTCAAATGTATATATATTTCAACTGAATTTTAATTGTTACTTTCTTTGCTGAATGGGTTTTAATTGTTACTTATAACACAAAAATGAAGTTCAAATGAGCTATAACTCTCAAACTATTCCAAAGACCAAACCAACAAGGTAAGAAAACAAACCGAAGCGAGGAAGATGTATAAACCAGATATGTCATTAGTAGGGACAAATGAAAATACCCCATTTAAGAAAAAGAGAGAGAGCTTACTCATCATCTAGCATCTTAGAAGCAACCATAACGCTTGTAACCAGCAACCTATGCACGTTCAAGGAAATGACGAGGGAGTCAGGGTGCCTATGCACTAGCCTGTCTATATACACATATCCCACCACAAAACAAGATGGACTACAATCCGTGTACTTGTATAACCTCTCTAAGTACTTTGGTATGCTTATATTTGGTGCTCTCACCCCATGAAACGCATTGAAGCTCTTCCCAAGCAGAGCCGAGCTCAAGCTCAGCTCATCCAGCTGCTGGCTCAGGCAGTCCCTGAGCTGGTCATTTCGAGCCACCAGCTTTTCTAGCACAGAAGACAATATGGTGAGCACTCTCGGCGTGCTCGTCTCAGCTAGGCTCGGCTCTAGCTGCCGACTTTGGTGGTTGTACCCAACAGTGGTTAACATTTAGATTAGGCCATTGTGGTAGTTTTAGTTTCATACACCAGTGTGAGAATGAATTTTGAGGCATTTGCTTCCACTTTGTACATGTTATCAGGTTTGGAGGGTCAGGAACTGGGCTTTTGACACGTGTACTTGCTGTTTTGTCACTCCTATTCATAAGCTATAAAAAAAATGGTGATATAGGGTCTGTTTGAGATCCGCTTATTTTGCTGAAATTGAAAACTTTTTACTGAAAGTACTATACATAAAGGTAAAAGTAAGATGAAATAGTATAGTGAGACCCATAAATAGTACTAAAAAGGCCAGTGGGACCATGAATAGTAGCAAAAATAAGGTGAATCGTAAAATAAGTTGACAAAAATAAATGTTGCCAAACGCACACTTAATATCAAGCAGATGCTAGCATTCTCGTCAAATGTTTCAAATGCTAAATATGCTATTTTTTAACATCTAATTCTAAAAAAAAAATACTACATTAAAGGTGCTATACTTAAAAGTTTTAACATCTTAGCTACAAACTACAGTAGAATGTCATCTTTGACATCCTACTGTAGCTGAAATCTTTAAAAAAAATTTATTATCACTTCAATTAATAGAGAGAGAGAGAGAGAGAGAGAATAAAAAAGAATATTTAAATAAAGCAGTAAAAAAAAATTTTTGATGTTAAATGCATTGTAAAGTGGTGTATTATATGTTGCAAAGTGGATTTTTTAATTATTAAATGCTAAAATTTTTAAAACTCTGAAAGAAAATGCTATAAGCAGTATATATCAAGTAGTTGGAATGGTACGATGGTGGGAGGTTGAGTGTTGATGAGGTAAGGTGATTTGATTTTTGAACCACTGGATTTGAAGAGGTCTCATGTGTGCATCAGAATAAATCGAAAATAGATTTTGTATGGACAACAACCATTCATGAAATTAGTGGCGGAAACTATCTTGTCTGGCAGCTTACTATAATACAAAGACAAGTGCTTGAGAGAAGTGCATATTGTCCGTCATCATTGGCAGGGAATTTCCAACTTAATAGACACAAGAATTCTATGACTTTAATGTCGATTGCCACATGCCGATACCTCCGTTAATCATGTAAGATGTCTTCCATATATCATGGAGCTGTGTAAAGCGGTCAGCGATTATGGTGGTGGTGATGTAACGTTTTGGTCGTAATGGCAGGAGTCACTGTTCACTGAACAATGTTGTACTCTCCAAATTATAAAGCCAAATTGCAATCCAAGGTTACACAAATACGACCAAGTGATGATATATAAGAACAATGTTGTACTCTCTCATAAACTACTCACATGGGAAGAAGAGCATTCTGGCATGAAAAAAAAAAGGACCTTGAGCTCAAATTTCAAATAAATTTTTTTTTTCCCACCAGTTAGAAGGGTACTTCAATACAAAATTATATTGCAATTAATTGAATTGATACATATCGAGTAAATATTTAATGATTGAATACCCTATTCTTTTATGAACAAAGGAAAATTGTAATATCTTTTGTATAATGAAATCCCAAATGGAAGGGTAATCCCTGATTGCCAAATCATTGTACTGAGATATCAAGGTAGGGTTATTAGCTCGCTATACATTGTGCTCATTAGAAACAAGTAACTTCTCTTCCTCCTCTGTCAGGTCTTTTTCTGAGAGCTGAATGTTTGTCTTGGAGTTCATTTTATTCCATTCATTCTCTACACGAAAGAAAACCCATTGGAAGCGACGGAAAATCTCCAGGGCAGCAACTGCAAACACCGTAAGGTAATTATGGCGAAGATGGGCAGAGAGCTTGTATGTCCATGCCCAACGCAATACAAGATTGCTTCCCATCACCCAAAAATAAACCTGCAATCCAAGATACATATACAATTACGTCATGGAACCAAGTATTACAACCTAGACCAATCACTGAACCAGTAAGAAGAGGTCATTTTGATCAGTGCACTAATCAAGAAATATTTACATTAAACTTTCTTAGCTTTCTGAAGAATTTTTAAGGTGGAAGTGGAGAGCCAGTCCCAACAATTAATTCAGGTCACATAGTATTGTACAGTTCAGACCAGTCCACTCAAGCTTTTTTGCCAGTGGGGAATTCTCCTTGTTGGTTCAGCTCGACAGGCCAATATCATAAAGACATGACTCAGATACTACAATAAAATAGGCATAGCCTTACCCATTTTCGTCCGTATAGCAGGTGTGAGAAGATGTGTGGTTTGCTGAACTTGAATATCCGAGTGAAGCTACTGGCAAAAAGAAAGGGATATTTATAGGCACTTCACCAAATAATATTCAAGAGAATCAAGACGTAACTTCTAAAACAGTGTTATCTGTGTTCTTATATGGACAGGATCACAGTACAGTTCAAGCATGAATATCAAACAAGCACACCTAAAAGAACTGTAAATTTATTTGAAAATTCACTTTCCAATCAAGTAACTTGCAACTTTATAATACTGCTCCAAGTCTTTTCTTCTTCTTTTTTCTTTCTAATTCTACTATATAACTTCACAATTTATCTCCAACACCCTCAACATAAATTTTTTTTTTTTGATAGGTAAACATAAACGTTTGTGACAACTAAATTCAAAATCACAGGGGCATGAGTTTTTATGCAGTGATACTATGACCTCCAAGATTTATGGAAACTGTATAGAATAGCAAGGGCCAAGAAACATGCTCACTTGTGCCCACAAAATTGAGAGCTCAACTACTTTAGATTTCACATGCAAGGGCTATACAGTAAAAGCCAGCAGGAAAAGGATTATACGTGTAAGCATTTTACGAAGGTTAATACCAAATAAATACAAAATCAAAGGGGTATGTTTAATTATGATGTGATATTGTGAAGGTATAAACATTTGACATACCTCCAGTCCCAATCGCGGGTAACATCCCAGTAGAATGAGTACAAAGAGTTCAAAATACCAGAGATGAGCCAGAGAGGCCGATAAAAGTTTGTCCACCTATCAGGGAAGACATGATATTTGAGGGCTGATAGAAAAATCACTGGCACTGCGGTCGAATATTTTAAAGCTGAAACCATAAGCAAACAAAGTTACTATGGTCTTGTAGCAATAAAGAGTAAAATATAAATGCTAAAGGACTAGATGCAGAAATCACTAGTTGAAACATAAACGAGCAATATAATGGACAACCCAACATTGCAATGTTCAAAAGGCGTCAGACGATAAATAACACAGATGAGACAACATAAATGAGAATAATCCTGAGATTTTACCATTCAGTAGGGTTGTTTTCTCCCCAGTATCCTTGTATTGTCGAAGACATTGGAAGAAGCGAAAAAGATATGGTAAAACAAGAACAAAAGGAATTGCAAGAGAATGACTGCCACAAACAGAATCAGCTTCAAACCATGCAATGGTGGCAACCTGCTTGAATTTAGAAAAGATTTCTTAACAAACAAGAATTGAAGCATCAAATTTATATCAAACCACTTTTAATAAAAACAAGTGTAACTTGTAATAAGCATAATTTAAACTAAAAGGAAAAGCAACAGGCTCCACTAGAAATTTAGCAGCAAAGAGGCCAATGACCTAGGGTAATCAAGCTACTGGCAGAGGATTTTACATTGTACATTGTTCTCCCTAAACTGGTTTCCGCACATCACTAACCTCGCTCATTAATATAACAATGTATCAGCTTGTACCAATTTTCTCACTGAATATCTCATGGGTGATTAATTAAGTTTCAGAGTTTTCTGCATGCATCTTTTCATCCACCATAAATTTCTAGAAAATTGAGAAAAAAAATATATTAAGGGGTTCTGTTTATATACTTTCTCTGTACTCAACTTCACTTAGCTTTATCACGTTTCCCAGCAATATGGTATAGGCTACATATCTCCATTCCACTTTATAAATTTGAAATGTGTTACAGTTTTGTACTAAAGGGAAACAAACACCTTTTTCAAGTGAATCAATCTGGTTACACCAACAAAAAGTTTTGATATGTGTGTACCTAAGATAAACACATAAAATAAGAAACCTATAATGAGATTATCTAATTAACATTTGAAATTAAATGAACCAGTGATAGAAGTAACAACCATGGGTTTCAATCAGGCACAAAAAGATGACAATTTTATGACAACAAAATATTATACATTAAAAGAAAAAAAGAGAGAGAGAGAGAGAGAGAGAGAAGAGAGAGATGATTAGGGTAAATCTGTTAATATGCATAAAGCCCATCTCAACAACAGAACACTGACCTGTCGATGGACCATTCGACATACTGAACGCTCCAAATCTGAGAAGACCTGCACAAGAAGTGACAAGTACAAGTACAAGCACAATGAAAAAGGTATTGTGGCAAGTATATATCTTAAGATAGTTCTATCATTTTTTATGTATATCTGAAGATAGATAAACAATTTCCTGATTCTAACTCTCAATAAAAGGTTAAACCTAGGTAGAATGTAACCCCATATTTACCCCTATCCTATACTCCACTGAAATAATGAACACATACATGTGTAGACACATAAAATATGTTTATATTTTTTTGATAGGTAATAACAAAGTTTATTGATAATGAAAGTACAGTGAATTTACGGTAGTAAACTCACTACACTGAAAAGAATACAAAAATTAATCTTTCATATGAAAAGTATAAGACATTTGGTATACTCAAATTATATCATATTTCATATAAAATATGTTTATATTTATTATATTTAAGAAACCAATATAATCTAATTTGAAATGAAAATTATGTTATTGAAATATAAAACCATACAAGTGCATGGGATTTGACCTGGAAAATGTTTAAAGTAGACAAAGTGATGCATACCTTTGCCATGGAGGTCAAGATATCAGCCACAAAAAAATCAGAGAATGATATTGCCTGAGTTCACCAAACAAGCATCAAATATTAACTACGGCACACTAGGAAAATAAGAAAATGTTTAAACCACAAAAAAAACCCATACATTCCTCTCCTAGGAATTGTATGAAAATAAGAAAATGGATAAGGGGTGCCATAGTGCTTCATATGAAAAAGGCAGGGTGTGGGTTAGTTTGATTCCCAGGCTCTTATGTTTCCAATGATAAGTTATATGATATTCTAGCGTCAATGACCACACAAACCACAGTACCCATGCTGTTAAGGTTGTGGGGCTTTGTTCTGCCAGGATTTGTCACCTCAATATGGTAGTCATCTGTTTACCATGTGTAGGTTTCATTCAAGTATATTTGCACTAAAACAATGTTGGCTAACTCTTTACTCGACTATTTGACAAATAAAAGAAACATGAAAAGAAAATGAGCAATTTTATACATGATCGCTGGAGTGCATTTTAATGACAATACATACTTCCTTCCTTTTTTAGGTAAGAACAATTTTTTTTTAATGGGAAATTTACCCACTCACTTCACCTAGCACTTACAAGGGGAGGAGGTGCCAGTTGAGCTAATGCTCATTGGCAAGTAAGAATAATTTTATGAAGGCAAGACTACTTCATGAACAAAAACCACAAAGAAGCCTTAAGAATTACAAAGAAAGAACTATGTACAAAAAGGCAATGACTCTAAAATCGTCGCAATGGAATCACTATTCGTAATACCCAATGTGTGAGACCAATCGAATAAGGAACTAAAAAAAAGTTGCTAGCAATTGATTCCCTATACTTTCCCCATCTTCGAATGTATGCTGATTGTGTTCCCTCCATATGGTCCACATCAAACATAATGGAATAATATTCCAAATATCTGACAAATGGTTACCCATCCAATTTCTCCAACCAAACATAAGTTCAATCAACTTTTCTGATAAAACCTAGAGCTTCATAAAGCAAAGGCAGCAGTGCAATGTATCAATAGATGATCCACCATCTCCCCATTACATTGGCACATGCAACACCAACCTACTATATACCCCTCTTAATGAGATTATCACAATTGAGTATTTTTCCCCATGCTACCGTCCAAATGAAAAAGGAGATCCTTCATGAGACCTTAACACCCCAAATGCCTTTCCAAGAGAAGAGTACGGCTTTTAGCCCCTAGAAGCATTATAGAAAGAGTGAACATTGAATCCTCCTCACTCTTCTTTAGCCTCCAACTCACTTGATCACTATTAGGGATATGGGAATCTAGAAGATGGAGAAATAAGGCCACCAAATAACTCCCAATCATTAAAATCCTGAAGGAATCAAACATCCCAACTCCTATCCCCACACCCCCCCCCCCCCCAAGGGGTCTGCCTCACCAACAAAGACTCCATTGAACCTTCTTTATCAGTGGAACAATCATACAGGATAGGAAAAGCCACCTTCAAAGGCTGATCACACCAAGTGTGATGCCAAAATTGGATCCGATTACCCAAGTCATCATCAAAATGTACTGTAAAAGCCTATTCCATCTCATCCTAAGGATCTTCCACAAATCACATCCATAAGAGTTTCTAACAGGTTTTGTACTCTAACCTTCCCAATCTTCTCCGAACTTCATAACCACTACATGCCTCCATAAGCGCGTATCCTCTGCTACAAAACGCCTATGCTATTTCCCCAACAGAGCTTGAGTGAAGGTTGTAAGTTTCCTAATGCCCTTGCCTCCATTAGCAATAGGAGTAAAAACCTAATCCCATCCCACCACATGATGTTTAAACTCATCTCCCAAACCACCCCACCAGAAATTCCTCAGTAATTTCTCAATCCTAGTTGCCACTTAAGCTCAATTATGTACTCTTCAATAATGTCAAGCTTCTCCAATATTGGGTTCAATATTGACTTTGAATTAAAAGAAGCCCTTAACAGCATACCAAAATAAGTCATTGGCAAACAGTTATCAGCAAGATCAGTCTTGCTCTCAACCACACCCACCCAACCATCTCGCTCTTACTCAAATTGGCTTTTAGGACTACAACCGCCACAAACAAGTAAGCACTATTTGAATCTAGAGAATCTGGTCAATTTTGCATCACAGAAAAGGACTGTATCATCAGCAAATAGTAGGTATGAGACACCCAACCCATCTCCTATTGCATTACCTACCTTGAATCCCTTAAGAAGACTTCCCTCCTCCATTCTCTTCAGCATCCTACTTAGAACTTCCATAAGGACCATAACCAAAAGGAAAAGGACAGGGGAAAAAGGATCCCACTAATTACATAAAGGCACTACTCCATAAAGTCACTAATCCTCTTAACACAAAATATCAAGTCAAAAAGTAAAAGTTTGCAAGAGTTATCATATTGAAGGAAAGAAAAGTGAAGAACAACCTAATTTTTGTACTTGCTGTTAATTTCCCTTTAGAGGGTCATGGTCCCTCAATCAGCAATGACGCACATGGGAACTCAAAAGACTCTAAAGATATATGGATACTTGTTGATCTACATATTCTTTCAAAAGCTATACTAAACAAAAGGCTTGAAACTATTCATCAATATGTAGAAAATACACAAACATCCTAGGAAGAGGAGAATAATATAACCCAAAAAAAAAAAAAAAAAAACTTGCCTGTAGTGGGAGAACTATTCGCCAAAGAGTTCTTAACAAGTAATAGCGGGATGATAAATAAAAAATATCAAATGGGAATATCAATATCATCACAACAGCACAATATAAGAGCACCTGCAGAGGAGCGCCATTAAAAGTTAGTACAATTGTAACAATTTCAATGTAATAGTAAAGGTGTAACAAAAGATGAAGATCAATTGCTTGTCAATGAGATATTCAATATGGTATGAATATATTATGAAAATAAAGTAGTCCTTGTTATATACAATGCATGAACACTAAAACTAGACTAAACAGAGAAAAAAAAAAAACAAGTAGAAAGGATCATTTATGGCATTATGCCTGGCAGGTTAGATCATCCAATCAGAGTTTGCTTTCTAATATAGATGAACTAATATTCAACAGTATGATCATTTCCTATGCAGAATCATATTAAAATCCAATAAATGCATGAAATAATACACCATATATAAAAGTTTTCAACATAATATTTGATTACTAGAAGGCCTCAATAAAGAATTCTAGGAAGTAAAGTATCCGATATAAAAATTATCTACTCCATCCTCCTTAATGCACATATAATTGACCCTAGAATAAAGCTCATATATAATTAACTTTTCACCACTCTAATGTGTGAGACATTTCTATACATCTATGAAGCTTCTGCTTCCATGAGAAAATATGTTCAACATCTTTACCAAATATTACAATCAGGTTTTTACAGAGAAAAAGAGATTATTGGAATGAAATAATTAAACAAAATAGTCTGTCAATAATTTATAAGAGTGGATGCATCTATTACACTGGTTGTGATGCAGCCAAAGATACTTCTCCATGAGAATAAAGATACAGATATGCTGTCATGCTAGTTGGGACAATAATAGTCATCCATGTGGCACACTGCAAATATCAAAAAGGATGGTCATGGTTATTCTAGAAACATATACACAATACTAATATAAATAAATAAATATTGAATATAGAAGATAGAAAATGTCTAAGAACCTGCAATACATGAAAATTACAGAGAAAAGTCAAATCTGACAAAAGAGAAGTATAAGAGGACTGTTAATAGATGTTTGTTTTAAACCACAATAACAAGAATAATAATTATAGGAAAAAAAATTGGCCTAATGATCAGAAATAGAATTTTCCAAAGTACTTTATCAAAAACCCAAAACTCACAAATCCGGAAATCCCAGAATTACCCATCAAAACAGATGGTCATGGCTATTCTAAAAACATATACACAATACTAATATAAATAAAGAAATAAATACACACAAATGTATTTAATAAGGTTTAAAAGAAGAGAAGGACTATATAAATTATTTAAAGGATTGCATATTGAACATCTTTCATGTAAATGTGTAAACCCACACTACTCTATAATGAGAAACAAAAAATTAGCAAAAAAGTCAAAGATCCCCTGGCTTCTTGTATAATTCTTGCTTTACTAGTTATTAATTTATTATTAACAGTAAGGCTGAGTCAATGTTGGACCCTGAGTTTAATTTATTATAGTTTTCACCTAGTTTCTTACAGTTCCAAAATTGTGTTAAGACTGTTGCAAATAAATACAATAAGGAGAGTCACTAATGCTTCGATGACCAAAAGACATCTTGTTAAAACAAACTCATATTGCACAATTAAACTTATTCGTTTCTAATATAAGTCTTGTTCAACAACAACAACCAAGCCTTAGTCCCAAAATATAATTAGTCTCATGGATTTGGTAACCTAAGTCCTAAGGTATTTTGGAGCGTTTGCTAACTGGAGGAGGGTATTTTAGTAACTTCTGTATGGAATATTAAAGGAATCAAAAGATTCTGCTAGGTGTTAACTTTGACAGTAGGGGGGGAATTTGCTTATTTCCAGTAGTTAAGGGGGTGAATTGTTAATTGCCCAATAGAGAAAGAAGAAAGTCTAATTTACCCTTCAAACTATTTCCACATCCTATTGATGATAAATTGAAAAACATAAGATGTGTTAAAAGCTACAGGTTTATTTGGATGCCCTTGTCAACAAAAAGTGGGTGCCAAACCTGAAACTAAAATTTTTAAAATTGAAGAATCATATCCAAGAATGGAGATAGTTCACGTTTGGACACATTTCACATAGCATACTTATTATAATACCATATGGCAAAAGAATTGATACAAACCATTAGGCTTATGAAAGAAAAATGACAGAGTCAATGCATTAGCTGTTTAATATGATACCTTCCAAATTTCTCGGTGAGTTAGATGATTTTGATCAAGATCAAAAATTTTTGCATAACTGACATTGGCTTGGGAAAAAACCCATAAATTAATTCCCCAAAGCCAAACCATCATAGTCTGCAATATCAAAATTACAAGAAATGTGTTACCAAAAGGATAAACAATGTAAGAATATGAAAAGATAGTCTACTCTTAATAAAATAAAATAACCAAAACTCACCACAAGTAGAAGAGGATTATAATACAAAAATGCCTCATATAGAAATAAATCCCGTAAGTCGACACTCATTCTCATAACGGAATCCCATCCAATCTGTGACATTCACATATGCCAAAAAAGAACATTCTGACGATGTGAAATCCAAGATATTTCCACTAGTACTCCTATCAATAGAAAAAAATACAAAAATGGAACTAACCTTGCAACAACTGAAACCCCAGACAAAGAATAGTAGTACCTGGACATAATTTAAATTAGTATCTGATAATATATATGAAAATCTGGAAAAGAAAACTGAACATAATAAAGCAGAGTTCTGGGTAAAAATAAAAATGCAACTCATCAAGATTATTGTGCACACAGGAGACAAAGTAGAGACAGAATCATTTTATATCTATTTCTGCATTATTCTCAAAACAAGAGCAATTACCATACTATGAATTTGAAAATTCAATCTTTAGTTAAGTCAAACCATTTCATAATTATCCACATCAACAATTAAAATCAAACTGAAAAATAATTAGAAGGAATTTTTTTTTTCTTTGATAAATAGAAGGAATTTAATAGTATATAAAACAATGATACTATTCAAATAATGAAACCTTGAATCTCCATAATAAAATAGGCGATGGCATCATGGCGGCCGTGCTCATTGGTGTACTCGCACTCTTCAAATCATTTGTCTCCATTGAAAGTGAGAAATCTTCCTCAACACCATTTTCCACCTCACCTGTAGCTGTGACATTATAAGATGTACAAAGAAATCAACCACCAAGGTAATACAACAGGATTCATTGCAGTTTGACTCAAAACTATGGGGCCATTTGCCATGTCGACCATAAATTAAATTTTTGCAAGCAACATCTTATTGTTGGTTTGGATTTTATTAGGGCAAAAGTACAATTGTACCTAAAAAAGGCAAGGTTTTTAAAAGTTGTACATAAGAATATAAATTAATAAGTTATGAATAATAATAATAATAATAATAATAATAATAATAATAATAATAATCCGCACACACATGTAATTTGATAATAATTTGCAATGTCACCCCACCATCCAATTTAGTGTCAAATTTAACAAAGAAATGGCCTGGGTAGCACTAATCTGTCAAAATTAACAGATTTTTTTTTTTTTTTTTTGATAAGTAAGATGAAATATGCAATGTCCAGGCCGTTATAACTGAACAGTGGGGTGCACATTGCAAACTAATCTCAAATTAGGGTGTTAAATGTAAAAATTAATAGTTTATGGTAGAAATTGCAAATGAACCAGTTTAGGGTGTGGGTACCTACAAATGCAAGTAACCCTTCGTTAAATATAAGGTAACAACAAAATGCTTATAACCCAAAGGCTTGTAAACCAACAGTACCAAGATCAAAAACGACTGGTTTGCTTCCAGACTTCCTTAAGTGTGGACTATTGCTAGGAGCAGTCACAAGACCTCCAAACATAGATAAAGCTAGCAGATAGAAAATTTCTTTGATGACTTAGCCTGCACTAAGAATCTGCAATAAGTGAAATTACAGAGAAAAGTCAAATTTTACAAAAGCGAAGTATAAGAAGACTGTTAAAAGATGTTTACTTTAAAATGAAACAGACTATAAGGAACATAGTTAAAACCCTAAAAAATAGGGAAACGCATTATTTAAAAAAAATAATTTCTTTTTAAAGGTGATAATTAAGGTGTTATACTTGTAAAATATTGCACAATTTGATCTGTAGTTGCTAATCTTTCCCCAGAATACATTCATCTTGGGGCCAATTATCTGAAGTTTCCAAAGAATACAAGAGACCCATAACACAAGTACAACAATGTGAGCTATTGAAATAGTGTGATTGATGTACCCAGAAAATTGTGACTCAGCCTAATAAATAAATCAAGACACCATAAACTGAAATAAGGTGTGAAGAACTCAACAATGAGAACACGCAATCTCAACAGCATTTTTGAAGGGCCAACTTAATAACCTTTATTTATGAGAAACAAGATCCGGATGCACCCTAATTAGAGGTGTAAACCAAGTGTGTGTGTAACAACCCAATATGGCTTTAATCATTGACTTAATTATCTAACTATCCAAGCCAGAAGAAGCCCTATAGCACAGCCCCGAGTTTGCATCACGCAAACAAAACCCCAATATGTTATTTCAAATATACTGATGCAACAAGATCCACACACCCAATTTGTCCAGTAAAAAGATTAATTCAGCTGAATTGAGAATCACAGCATATTCAAAGTAGATAACAGTAATAAGTTCCCTGCAACTCATCTACATAATTTTATCGATTCATGTACTTCCGGGTTCTCTGTCTCTCTCTCCAACATAATGTACTTGCAATTGGCCAATCAACAAATGTTGTCAATCCAAAGCCATACAAAGTTGCAACAAACAATAGAAATGTCATAAAATCATTGCCTCCTGGACGTCAAAACTGCAATAACAAGAATTATATTTACAGAAAAAAAAAGTCTTTGTTTTGCCTTGATGGTCAGAAATAGAATTTTCCAAAGTACTTCTTTCACAAATCCGACCATAATCCTAAAAACCCAGAATTACCCATCAAAACCCAGTTCCAAAAAACCAAACAGTATTATAAAACAACAAGAGAAAAAGAAACAAACACATAGATAGCAAGTGGATCAGATCCGAAGAGACATACAGCGAAAGGCTTTGAATGATCAATTGGTCTGCATTACATATGGCTCAGCGCAATGCGAACCTTATTCTTCTACAGGGTCCGCTGGATCTCTCTCTCTCTCTCTCTCTCTCTGCGCTTGAGCTTTGGTGCAAAAGGTTAAGAGGGTGGTTTGAGTATTAAGGGGCTAAGTAGAGGGATAACCGTAATACAACAATAGTCTGAGGACCATTTTGCAAATTTAATCAGTTTGGGTTGGGAGGGCTGGAGGTTTCGGATTTGACTTCAAGGCGTGTTTGGTTTCGCTGTCAGAAACGTGTTTTTGGGTTGAAACTCTTGAAAGTGAAAAACATCGAAGGGGTCTAATGTATTCCTTATCAAATGGTCTCTTTAACATAAGTGTGATAGCCATTCAAAGTGAACTTGTTTGCATATATCTTTAATTTGATAAAGAGAAAAGGATATCCTCCCAGTAAGCGCGTGCTCGGAAGCGTATTTATTGTTGGGAGTAAAAATTAATAATTTATATCTATTATAATTTTAAAAAATATATTTTTATTTTTTAAATAAATAAAAATAATAAATTTTAGAGATAAATAGTAACTGTAATTTCTTTTTTGAACGTTTTAAGAAAAAAAAATCCTAAATGTTAGGAATTCTCTTTTTGAGTTCAAAATAAAATTTGTTATTTGATATTTATGAACCTATTTCTAAATGAAGTTACCCTTCATTAATGAGAGTCTTTTTGAACCACAACATAAGAATCATTTTATATATAGTATAGATTTTTAGTTGATTTTGTATGGTTTATATTAGTTTTTAAAGATATTTGAATTTTTTAAATGTCGTGTATCCTATATCTAAATCAAAATCGATTGAAATTAGATGATTTAAATGTGATTGATTTATGGGTTGCAATTGACTCAACTGATAAAATCTATTGTCGTTGAACAAGAGATTTGTGGTTCCAATTTCTCAATACCAAAAATCAATTGGAGTCTTGGTTTCATGATAAAATATAATTATTATAATTAAAAAAAACTAATTTCAAATTTCAAATTTATATATATATATATATATATATATATATATAAAACTTTTTAAGCCAAAAGTCATTTCAAATTTAATTGAAGAAAAGTATATAAAATTCAAAAGTCATAATAATTGCGAGAAAGGAGACAATGGTTAGGTTAGACTAAATTTACTCTTCTAAATTTGAAATTTTTTTTTTTTTGGAGAAAATCTAAATTTTGTAAGTAGTTACTAGTTTGGACTCTCTCTCTCTCTCTCTATATATATATATATATATTATTGTGGGTATCTTTATTTAAAAAAAAATGGTAATATATTTATATTTTTAACTACTACGCTTTACCTTTATATAATTTTTTTTTTAAATGCAATTAGTTAACATTGCAGCTCTTTTGCTAACTATTACCATTGCGTCTTTTATCATCTAAAAGGCCATAGAGAAAATATAATTGTTGGAAATTTTGAAAATGTTATTATTGAAAAATTTAAAAATATAGCTGTTAGGAATGAATAGAGGAAGAATAAAAAAAAATTAAAGAAAGAACGAAGAAATAATATTTAAGTGAGATGGAGATGCTGCTGGAGATGCACTTATTTTATTAATAAGGTTGCTAAATTGGCTAAAAAGTCAATTTAACAACCAATTCCCTAAAAATGTGTTTTGCAACAAAGAAGGGAAACTTAAAAAAAAAAATTGAGTATAAGCTACAATGAGCTGCTAGAGATAGCAGCTTAAAATTCAAAACAAATACTAATTTTTTAATATGTGGTGCTAAAAAAAATAGTATTTTAATGTGTTAATAGTAGTGATTGTTATTTATTGTGTTGGATATATTATTTTATTATGTTGTTTATATTATGTTAATATGTTGAATGTTAAAATAAAACATTTGATGTTAGGTGTATCATAAAATAGAGTGTTAAAATAAATAAAATAGTGTTTTAAGTTGCTAAAATCTATATAGTTTTTTAGCATCCTGTGAATGCTCTAGTCCCTTTTTTAAAGTTCGTATATCACAAGCAAGGTGCTAACAAACAAAGGTGTCAACCTAAAGCAACCTCAGGGTTTTCGATCCTAAATTATATCTTTTAATTTTTTTTTCGACTTGGCCAGAAATTTGAACACATGATAAGTAGATCCATCCTTAATACAAAACTAGTTCAGGACCTCATGCATATGCATAAATACACTTAAAGATATACAATAAGATGCATAATATAATTACTATATATATATATATATATATTTTTTTTTTTTTTGAGAAAGAGTAAGGGAAATTTTATTCAATCAATACTTAGAGTTCTTTCTAGAATACATTATCCAGATTACTAGGTAGCTCTTCTACCCATACATCTGTGTCTGCAGATAAAACTGCTCTACGAGCAAGAGAGTACGCTAACAAATTACCCTCTCTATTAACATGGTGAAAGCTACAGGTCTGTAAAGTGGCGCCTAATCTATGTGCATCCTTGATCACATGCCCATACAACATAAGACATCTACCCAGGGCCTTTAACGTTTGAACGACCTTTTTACAGTCACCCTCCACCATCACCCTTGAGAAACTCAGTTCTGTAGCTAACTGGAGTGCCCGTTTTACTGCCAATGCCTCTACCATCTCCACAGATTGGGGCAACGCAATCTTCTGACTAAGAGCAGCCATCACATTCCCCATACAATCCCTAACAACCACTCCCAGCCTAGCGAAACCCAGGCGATCGAACAAGGCTGCGTCGAAGTTAGCTTTATACAAGCTTTCCATCGGTGGAGACCAGCGAATAGGGGCAAGTCTGGGGTTCGGCATTGGCTTTGGTTTGTGCACTTCAAAGTATTCCTCCACCAATGCTTTTGCTCTCTTTCCGATCTCAAATAACGGCCATGTGGTCTGACGCTCTCGAATCCGGTTGCGCCGTTGCCATAAGCTCTAAGCTATGGTAGCAAACCAAGCTATTCTAAAGGTGGACCCCTCCTTAATCACCACCTCAAAAAGATCCATAAAAGTTCGATGATGCTTCTTGTATAAATCCACAAAGCTCCTCTCTGCCTTCTAGACCGCTTAGGCTTGCTCACAATCCCATTGGTTGTGTATGGTTGTTTCCTTCCCTTCCTCACATAGAGAGCAAGCTTCATCCCCATGACATGTCTAAGCCTCAGGTTTGGTTTTGTGGGTAACGAATCTCTGAGCGCTCTCCATAAAAAGTGCCTGATCTTACTAGGGGCATGAATTTTCCACAATCCTTTCCAAACTGTTGCAGCATTTTCTATGGAAAAAGAGCTCGGGTGTGCCTGAGGCGCCACATTTTCCTGTGACCGATAGGTAGTCCTTACAGAGTACTCTCCATCAAGAGTTAGGGGCCAAACAAGTGTGTCTATATCATCCACTTCGCTTACTATAATGCTATTAATCATTGTAGCTTCCCACGGGTAGAACAAAGTCTCAATTAGGTCCAAATTCCAAACCTTAGAGTTTTGTTAGAATAAATCACTAACTTTATTGATACTTATTGCATCAATCCTGGGAGACATAACCTTACCATATGATAACCCCGGAAGCCATCTCTGATCCCAAATATCAATCCCCTTCCCATATCCAACCCGCCATACAACTCCTTTATGAATGACCTCTCGTGCCTGTATAATGCTTCTCTAAGCGTAAGAACACTTGGGATGGATGGGAGCATCAAGGATATTTCCATTTGGAAAATATTTGGCACTAAAAACCTTGTACAGCAGCGTGTCCCCACGGTGGAAAAGACGCCAGACCTGCTTTGCCAACATTGCATTATTAAACTTTTGGATGTCACGAAACCGTATTCCTCCCACTAACTTTGAAGCACACATAGTACTCCAATTCACCCAATGGATCTTTCTATTCTCTCCTTGACCCCACCAAAATTTATGAATCATAGCTTCAATGTCCTTGCAAAGGCTTGTTGGCAATCGAAACACACTCATAGAGTAAGTAGGGATAGATTGGATGACCGCCTTAATCATGATCTCTTTTCCAGCTTGTGAGAGCAACTTCTCCTTCCATCCCTACATCTTAGACCAAATCCTTTTTTTTATTTGAGTGAAGCATGCTTTCTTTGACCTCCCTATGAAAGAAGGTAATCCCAACTATTTTTCATAGTGTTAGATTGCAGACACATTTAGGGAGTTTTTTATAGCTTCTTGGGATTGCACACTTATGTGTTTGCTAAAGAAGAGAGTGGTCTTCTCCTTATTAACCACTTGGCCCGTTGCCTCCTCATAGAAGGATAGAAGCTATTGGATCTTCTCACACTCCTCCAGAGTTGATCTACAAAATAACAGACAATCATCTACAAAGAATAGATGGGTAAGTTTTGGTCCATTTTGCAAATAGAAAAGCCATGTATGTCACTATTCTCACTAGCTTGTTTGAGTATAGCATTCAACCCTTTCGCACAAAAGAGGAAAAGGTAAGGTGATAGTGGGTCACCCTGCCTTAATCCCCTAGTGGGAGTGATCAAATCCTTTGGTTCCCCATTAACCAGTATGGAGTAAGTCACCGTGGTAATGCACTCCATAATCATAGCAACCCAAGACTCCTGAAAACCCATCTTCAACAGAATTTTCTCCAAAAAACACCATTCCACCCTATCATAGGCTTTGCTCATATCCAGTTTGAGTGCTATGAACCCTATCTTCCCTGTACAATTAGTCTTTATGTGGTGCAAAGACTCAAAGGCAATAAGGACATTATCAGTAATAAGCCTATTAACAATAAAAGCACTCTGTGACTCTGATATAATATCATTAAGAATAGGCTTGAGATGATTAGCAATGACCTTACTAATAATCTTGTAAATTACATTACACAGACTAATAGGTCTAAATTCAGACACTCTTTCTGGATTTTTTACTTTCGGGATTAAGGTGATGAAGGTATGATTTATGGATCTTAACAAAGAGCTAGAATTTAGACATGAAAGAACAACCTGAGTAATGTCCATACCTATGTCTGACCAATATGTATGGTAGAAAAGGGGGGGCATCCCATCTGGACCTAGAGCTTTCAAAGGAGCCATCTCTTTGATTGCCTTCTTTACCTCACCCACTGTGTATTCTTGTGCCAACTTAGCCCTCATACTGTCAGTCACCACCTCTTGTACTCCATTCAGAACCCGATTCATATTTAGAGGATTTAAGGAAGCAAAAAACTTCTCATACAAGCCAACTAGCAAACCCAAAAAAATATGCTCATCATTCTACCAAACACCCTTCTTATCCCACAACCCTTTAATGAAGTTCCGCCTCTTCCTTTTGGTAGCGATCCCATGAAAAAACTTCGTGTTCTTATCCCCACTCTCAAGCCATTGCACTCGTGATCTCTACTGCCACATCTTCTCCTCCTTCTCTAATAGTTTATTGAACTCTTTTTTAATGTTTTCAACTTCCCCAAAAGTCCCACTCCTCACTGATGTCTCTTCGACCACCCACAATCTCTCCCTTATCTCCTTCATCCGTTTCTTAATGCTTCCAAAAGTCTCTCTACTCTACATCTTCAATCTCATCTTGCACTTCTTCATTTTTGTTGTGGTGGAAAACATAGGATTTCCCACTACCGGTTCAGCCCAAGCATCATTTATCACGGATTTACAACCTGGGTTAGCCACCCACATAGATTCGAACCGAAAAGGTTTTCTTCTCCATTTTTGTTTCTCGCCATTCACGTTCAAAGACAACATAATCGGTCTATGGTCTGATGTATAACAATGTAGATGCTGAACCCTAGCTGTAGGATAGTGTGATATCCATTCATAGTTTGCCACCCCACGGTCTAGCCTCTCCCATATCAATTCCCCTCTCCTCCATCCATGCCAAGTAAAATTCGACCCCTAGTAACCAAGGTCCACGAAGTCGCAGTGATCCAACACTTCCCTAAACATCTGCATTTGTGAATGAGAACGAGGTGCACCACCTCTTTTATCACTTACCTCCAAAAGCTCATTAAAATCACCCACATAACACCATGGAAGCTTTGTTTTTGAACTCAGCATCCTCAGCATGTCCCACCCCTCACTCCGATGACTAGTTGCAGGATTTCCATAAAATCCCGTCATTCTCCATGCATTTTCTAGACCACCATTTACTATAACATCGATATGGTACTTTGAGAAGCTATCCACCCACACCATATCTCTTCCTTTCCATATAAGAGCCAGTCCACCGCCCCACCCATCACTAGAGACAGTAACAAACCATCAAAATCTAACTTATTCTTAATCTGTTCCATTTGTGACTTACTTGACCATGTTTTTGAGAGAAACACAATCTTGGGATCTTGAGCTTATATAATATCACCATGCTCTCGTTCTGCCCAGCGGTTCCCAAGCCCCTGACAGTTCCATGCTAAGAGATTCATTATGTCCGGCAGGCCTGGGAGCCTCAAAATATTTCATTTTCTATCACAGTCTTTTTCTTTTTGCAGCACTCTGCATGGTCCTCTCTTTCTAAATATTCAAGTAAGTTTCTTTTCAGCATCATGGGCTTTTTTTTCATCTCACACTACCCTTTACTAATTGGTCCTTGGACCCTTCCTCTGCCCTTTACAGCCCCATACCAAACCTGGTCATTGTTGAAGTCAAAAGGCCCAACACTAAAACCTTGCTAGCCCATTTAACCAAGCCCATCTAATCCTAATGGATGCATGCTCACCGATCCCTCCTCTACTCTACCTTCCATAGTTTCAAACTTATTCAGATCATTATCTATCTCCTCTAATTGCACCTCAAAAGATGCCTCTGAATTAATGCTATCTGTCACCCAGTTTGCTTCCCTAGGACCGTTGACATTCGTAATTTCAGTACCTTCCATAATTACTACTTCAGAACTCGGTCTTTCCTGAAAAAGATCTTCCTAGTCAACTCTCCTCCCCGGATCACTGAAAGAGGTGCTCCGCCACCCCTCCTCACTTCCTGCACTGCCTATCTCCGTGACACCAGCATTCGAGTCTCCCCTCTGGTCATTCATGTTAAACCCTGTGACAGCAACGCCATCGTCATCACTATCTTCCTCATACCCTTCTACTCGGATCACACTCTTCCTTGATGGATGTGGGGTTGTTGCACGAAGCCATGACCCGAACTGCTTATCCCCTGCATTCTGTGGACCTCTTGTCATCGCCTCCGATGTGCATTCCCTATCGCTATAAGTAAGCCTACCACAACCATAACAAATAATAGGAAGTCGCTCATACTTGAAACTGGCCCACCCATCCATACCTTTTGCCGTAGTAATTCTCCGCCCCCGGCATAGAGGTTTTGTGATATCTATGATGACTCGAATTCTCATGAAGTTGTACTTGTCTTGCTACCACTCATCGACTACATCCTCTACCACCTTACTAGCCAGGGAAACAATTTCCTTCGCCATATCCATCGAGGCGCTTTGTATCGGAATGTCGTGGACCTGAATCCAAAAGCTTGTTTTATCAAGGACCACGTTCTGGATGGGAATAGTCTTCTCTACCCGTTTCAAGGCCACAAGGTGTTTATCAAACGACCTTGGTTCACCTTGCATAACCCGATCTGCATCTTCTTCACTGGTAAACACAAACAACACCCTATGATTTCCCATATCCCAGACTTCGAACCCTTTTTTCATTCGCCACACCAATCTGAATGTTTGAGCAACAGCCTCAATACTGATAGCCCTCCCAGTGAAAAATCTTACTGCTATTAAATATTCCTCCCCCAAGGGTTCGTCCCGAACTTGATACTTACTCCCTTCACTTTCCGACAAAGAAAACTTCCCCCACATTTCAGAAAGCTTCCCTATAGCACCTTTGTGATGAAAGGCTAATGCTTGCACTTGTTGCTAGATACTGTTGAAACAAGAAGACTCAGCCACCTCACTCAAGAGTAGGCACGTTTTTTCACTGATGTCTAGGGTTCTAGGGTTTTTGGGAGAACCATAGCCCTAGGTCAGGAAAACTTTATTATTGATAGTTTTGCAATTCCTATCTATATAATCTAAATACTATTGATAGTCATTTTTATATTTTAATAATTCTTTAAAAAATTTTGTAAGGATATTATTAGGTATAAAATGTAAATTATCCATATTTTTTTATTATTGTGAAGCACTTTTTTTTTATGATTTATTTATTCTAGATTTTTTGGTTTTTGTACTTAATAACTCATTTTGATAAATATTTATGATGTGATCCTACATTTGGGGCAAAAAAATAAAAAAAGATTCTAAAATTAAGAAATAAAACTCTTTAAGAATTAAAATTTAGGACATATGATGCAAAATTAAAACTCTATTTTAAAATTCTAATTTAAGTTTCTTTCAGCTTCACTTATTATTATACTCCTATACATAGATATATAGATGAGTCAAAGGGCCCAATTTCAAGGCTAGTCAAAAGAGTTTGAAGCCTTTTCCTTGAAGCGAGCAAATCACATGCTAACCAACAATCCTAAAGACGTGCCAACTGCTAAGTGCTAACTACTAAGCTATAAGCTAATATACTCTTGCTTAGTTCTCAAACAATCCCACCCTTGGGATGCAGAAAGCACCAAAACACTGGCATTTATTAGAATATTTAACTTGATAATTTAATACTAAGAAAGTGCAAAAACGTTAGATAGAAACTAGGGACCATAATCATAAATTTTATGAAAGAAAGTAAAATAAAGTTGATTGACAACGAACCAGTGAAAATGGTGTCCAAAAAAAACCCTGCTAGTGCCCTGATCCAATCTTTACCCGTCCTAAAAAAACAGCTGAGAATGGCAGTCATAATGCTTAATTTTTTTTTATTATTATTCGTAATGCTCATATTATAATTAACTGAAAAAGTAAGTTTTTATAAACCAAAAACATGTTATTGTATGTAACAATATTATCTACATGTGTTGAAGAATGATTAGGGTTGTAAATAGACCAAGCTCTTTATTAACAACTTGAGTTTAGCTTGATAAAAAATTCATTTATATTTATTTGTTTATAAACCGTTGGAATATTATTTTTATAAAAATAATAATTTTGATTGTCAGTAAGTGATAAAATCAAATCAGATTAATTTTGATTATTAACGTATCGGTTTTCTTAATGACATTTCGGTTTTTTTTAGAAATTCTAGGTAACTATATTCGGAAGACTTTTTCATATAAGTTGGGAGCCTTTGCTTCTTAACATTTTTTCTTAACAACGCTAGCGAACGTTACTGATGTGTTTCTATTGTTCAATCTTAATTCATTGCTTTTAACCCCAATCTTAAATGGCTGGAGTAATTGTATTTAAAACGTATTTGACCACTAAGCAAGTTTTGATATTTGCATTTATATATATTTTTTTGCTGAGAAACATTTCCATTTATATAATTCAACGTTTTCCGGGATATTATATATATCCATATAATTGTCATAGCATTTATCAGTGGCTGCCCTGTACGTTTAGCCAATAAATTAAGTATAAGTGTACTAGCATCAAGTGTGTCAAATGCCAAACATTTACTTGTTTGGTAATATTGTTCTAATAACGTTATTTGTATTTTTTAGAAATACGTGTGAGTGAAAAAGTTTGTGAAAATACATGTAATATTATTTAAAAACTGAAAACTGTTGTTTAAGTACATATACTAAACGAGCATACCAAACATCAATTACCATTTCAAATTTGAAATGGTACATTTACAAATTGTAAATTTTTTTTATTATACTCTCTCTCCTCTCATGACCTAATGCTCACAAAAGTACCATTTTTATTGTTTTGTATTGGGATGAGTTTTAAGTAAATATTATTTTAATGTGTTGAGTATATTAAATTTAATGTATGCAATTAAAGAATAGAACATGTGATGTAGGGTGTGTTACAAAATAATGTGTTAAAATAATAAAATAAGTATTTTGATATGTTAAAATTGCATATTTTTGCAACCACTAATGCTAATGCTCTAAAGAATGAACGACTTCTAGGGGATATACAAAAAGTCAAATACAAGAATGAGTAGATCTGAGTAAACAAGGGTAGTTTGTCTGTTTCTCAAAAAAAAAAAAAAAAAAAAAAGTGTTAGTTTGTCTTGTCACTTTTACATACACCAACATATTTCAAAAAACACTTGCATGGTTCTTTCCTCTTCTTTAAAGAAAAAATATATATCTTTATTACAATTTATTTCTAGGTAAATAAAGTATTATTGAGAATTTCTTGTCTTACCAACGGTGGTGTTGGTTTATAAAGATAATTAACAAGATGGTTGGTTTGTTATATCTGAAGAAATTCAGAATTTCTATTAACTAAGCAAGGATCATAGTTATTTCGATGTGTTTAGCAAGACATTAAATGAAACACAGAAAAGTAAATACAAAGGAGAGAGAGAGAGAGAGAGAGAGAGAGAGAGAGAGAGAGAGAGAGAGAGAGAGAGAGAGAGAGAGAGAGAGAGAGAGAGAGAGAGAGAGAGAGAGAGAGAGAGAAATTTCTATTAACCTTGCTTAATAATCAATCATACATGTAGAGCTATATTTATACTTAAATACACGACTAAGCCCAAGAATCACAGTAACAATTCTCATGAAATCTAGAAAGTTCTAACCGAATCCTACCAAAATTCCCTGTGCTTGTAAGTTGTAAACCAACTGTTGGGGGGACCATAATTTGACTCCCTACAACCACTTTAAAAATAGGCCTATGTGGCGTGATGTTGAATGCCATAAAAAATTTGAGTGTGTCTTCTTCATCACCAATTAGTTTTGAGGTGGAATGACATAGCTCACGGGCCAACAAATGTTATTAGAGCCAAGGTCATGGGTTCGAGTCATGGGAGTGTCATTGTGAGGGAGGGATTGTTGGGGGGGGGGGGCACAATTTGACTCCTGACAACCACTCTAAAAACAAGCCCATGTGGCGTGATGTCGAATGCCATAAAAGATTTGAGTATGTTTTCCTTATCACCAATTGGTTTTGAGGTAGAATGACACAGCTCACGGTCTAATACCAACATTTGAACATAACGGTATGCATTCTATAAGAAATTGTTTAGCTTAATTCATGTACTGAACTAATGGGAATGACACTTTTTTACCTCTGTTTGTCTTCAGACTCAGTGGAAATAGTACCATTTGTAATTTTTGGTTTAACAATATCCTGAAAGTAGCACATATACCACCGCACACCCTTGGTGCGGTGGTCGCTCCACAAGTATAAATGCTTGTGGGGTATTGGGGGCAAGGGTTAGGGTTCAAGTCTCCAGGGGGGAGCTTCACACACTATACATTTAGATTAGGCTAGAGTAAAAATTTTATCTTGTATAAAAAAAAAAAAAAAAAAAAAAAAAGAAGAAGAAAAAAGTAGCTAGTATAATTGCTAGTCTACTACACTGGAAACCCTATAAATGGTGTGTATTGTCTTAAGGGAGTGACCTGGTTTGCACCTCAGCTTCACCACCTAAAAATTCATGGAATTGATGGTAAATTCTTTATCATGTTATGAGATGTTTTGAAGTGAGGTAATATCTCAACTTGTTCTTTAATTATAGGGTCAACACATTTCTAGTGATATGTGATTATCTAAATTATTATTTTATGAATTGCAATTTATTTAATATTTTATATTCTTAGGAACAACATAAAGTAATAAACAAGCCAAACTTAAGCCTTAGTTTTAGGCATGTTTAAAAATAAGTCAAACCCAAGTAAAATAAAAAATCGTTAATGAATAGACATATGAACTGTAAGGACACGATTTTGAAGGCCAGGCCCACGAGCTGAATGGACTCAGGCCCAAGAAGTCCTAACAATGAATTTATAGAGTGTGGATTGGAAAAACTGAGCTAAAGTGAGTTAAATAATATCAAAGTGCGTCCCATAAACAGGAAAACTAAAATAGACTAGTTTATGTTATAGAACACCGTCCTCAGCTCAGTCCAAGGAGGATAGTTGTATAACTTCTTGTATGATTACAACTGTTACTCTTTCTCTCTGTTACTACAATATCTCTTCCAAGATTTTTTGACCCCCTATTCTCTTTGTCTCCTCCTTTCTTTATACTCTCATTTTCCCACGTGCTGGTCAGATGGTTCCCCTTGATGCTTGTCCTATCAACTTCATCTTGAAGTTTCCAGATAGCAGTTGTAAAGGTTGAAAATCACTATTCAAACATCTTTTCCTCACTAATGAGGCCAGAGATTAGTTGCAGGGTAATTAATGCAGTGGTAGCAGCTTTCTTTATGATATCCTTCTGCTTCCACCTATCCAATGTGCTTACAAGGCGCTTCTTTATCAGTAGAGTCCCCTAAAGTAACATCGTAAACACCAGAAGGCATATACTGGCTTTCTCTTTGATTATTCGAGGATGTAACCCTCCTCCGACAGCTCTTCCCAGTTCACACACTTGCCAAGTACTTGCAAATCCCATCGCTATGCATTTTCTTCGTTACTAAATGTCCTCGGATAGTCGTATCTCCTCGGACAAGCCCATGGCCTAACATTAGTATTTGGGCCTCTGGTCCCTACAATAGTCCCTCAAAATTCTGGTTTTCTCCTCTTATTTGAGGAGAAAAGTGGGATTTTGATTTCCTTGAGAGTTAATCCTAAAAACTTCTTCAGTTTATATATGTAGGAATATCGTCTCATGCGTCTCACAATTATTACTGACGCTTTGGAAACCACGATACGTCATTTATTGCTCTAGGCGGCGCTTTGTCCCCCTTATCAACGGTGAGATGTAGATTGTGCGGCTGGTATTTTCCCTTGAATTTTTGAGCAGGATAACTCTCACTCACTCACTCTCTCTTCCTATATAAAATGTCGTGGGGGGGGGGGGGGGGAGGGGGTTATTTTTACTCATTTTACACATTCTCAAGTTTATTAAAAGATCCTGAGCGCTTTAGTCTTCAGAGCATCCCTCATTTCAAAAATCTCTAAATCTTTTTCTAAAAACTTTAGATTTTTAAGAAGTAACTGAGATAGTACTGGCATTCATTCTTGTAAGTTTTTAACTTTTAAACTACTTTCTTCTCGGCTGAGCTCCTCGGTCTATTACTTTCTGTCTCTCCTTCTATTAGGAACGTTACCTTTTATTCCCTTACATATCTAGATGGGTAGATTTAAGTATCTCGTTGAATCTCCCGCTGCCATAGAGGCTTTTAAAGTGAAATACCATATACCCGAGGGAGTAAACTTACGATATTGCCCGCCAGAGAAGATATTAACTGATAGGAAAACGAGTGAGGTGGACATTCCTATGATCGCTTTTATAGAAGGGAGAATGACCATTCCCATGGGTGAAGTAACTCGAGAGTATCTTTGGAACTATAGGTTATGCCCACATCAATGCGCACCCAACCTATTTAGGGTTTTGGATTGTGTCGACGCCCTTAAACGAATGATGGGCCTGCAACTTACCTAGCATGACGTTGTACATATGTACGAATGTCACTCTCTCGCTGATGGGGGATATTACCTAAATTCCAGGTTGCCTGTTGTCAAACTCGTATCGTGTCTTCCCAAGTTCAACAAAGGCATGAAGGATGACTACGTCATCGCCTCCGGGGAATGGCACAACGGCTACCATTGTCCGACAAAAGAGGGAGAGCTTGGTGGGATGCTTTAGGATTAGATTACACTAATTGTAGATTTTAGATTCTAGGTTTCGATTTGCTTTATCGTTTCACTTCTTTCCTTTAATACGATTTATTGATCTAATCATATTTGTGTTTCTCAGTTGTCACTACAGATAAAAAACACGTTGCTCCTAAAATCAGTCTCGTAAACGTTACGAGTCTTAATAAGCTGCTTAGATCCGAGATCTTTGTGAGCGAAGACGGTTGACTACATGCTATTCATTTGGTATTGGATTTTGTTCTGTTGTCAGACAATTTCCAAGAGGTCGGAAACGCAATCCGAGCAGGCGACCTAAGAATCCACAAGATCGACGTGTCTCGGCCAGGGTTTCTATCCAAGAATGATCTTCCCTCAGTTGAGTGGCTCATTCAGCAAGCTATCCCCCAGCCGGTGATTCAAAGGGAGGAAATTGCTTCTTCTCATCTATCTCTTGAAGCTGAGATAGATCAATTCCATTTTGAAGAAGAAGAAGAGGTGCAAGAGAAACCCCTCAATATCCCGGACTCCAAAAGCACAAAAGAAGAAGAAGAGATGTTTTTGAATCCGAGGAAAGGTCTAAGGGATATCTTGGCCGGAAGGATCAAGGATGCATCTTCTAAGGATGCACCTAAATCCCAGGCTTCCGACAATCCTCCCCCTCCTCCTCCTCTTACAACTACGGTCGGCCTGCTTCCCAATCCCGATTTAAAGAGGAAAAGAAAAATAGTAGATCTGGAGGAAGGTGAGGTACCTTCTCAAAAGGGGGCTAAACAATAGAAGAATATTAAGGACAAACGGGCTTTCCCAACTGAGAGTAGGGAAGACCCCAATACTCTTGATGTCTGCCAGCCGCGCACCTGGGCTCCGCGGTTGGAGCTAGACGGCGCTTCTATTCCTTGGAACTCTTCCATCAGGGAGTTCCAGAAAGGGCGCTCGGCTTACATTGCCAAGGCCTTGGAGCAGCGTCTACTTCTGCCCCGTGACATGGCGTCTGTCAGGTCATGGAGGCAGATGGACCTTTTCATGTCCCTGAAAAGGGACCTTGCCATGGTAAGTTACTGATTAACTCTTCTAGATTGAAGTTAAGTCATTAAAAATTCTATTTTATTCCTATCTGTTTTGATGAAATTCTCTTATTTTTCGTATGCAGATCACCTAGTAGGTTTATGTGGCAGAAGATTGGGTCAAGGAAGCTCTTAGCCAGGCCAAGGCTGAGGCCCAATCTCGTATAGAAGCCGAGAAGGCCCTGGGGATCATCAGGCATGAGAAACAAAAACTGGCCAAGAAGTTGGTCATTGAAGAGAGGGAGAGAAGGAGCGCTGAGGCTAGGCTGAAGAGCGCCCAGGATCAAGCTGAGGACTAGCAGAAGAAACTACACATTACGGAGATAGAGTTGGCGACTCAAAAGCAGCTGGTCTTGGAGCTCAAGGCAAACTTGGAGAAGGCTAAGGAAGCTGCTCGAAATATCGAGAAGGCGGCTGAGGCTGAGAAGAAAGCATCCTACCTCCGTGGGATTGAAGAAATGGAGATAAGGCTAGCTGAAGAGTTGGCCGAGGTGTGTAGAGACTATTGTAAGGCTACATGGGTGGAAGCCTTTGACCTTGCAGGAGTCCCTGCAGACTCGGAGTTAAGGCAGCCCAGGAATGTTTTCTTTCATCTCGATATTCGCGAAGTCCTGGCTGTACTTTTGCCTCCATCATCCCAAATCCCAGAAACATCCGAACAGTCCTTTCTTCCACCTGAGGCTGACAACCAAGATCAGGAGGAAGAAGTGATAAAAAACAAGGACAAGGATAAGGAGGCAGCCAACTCTTCTAGGGCCGAGGATGCTGCCAAAGCTAGTGAAGCTACAACTACAGTAACTGAAGCCGGATCTAAGGAGGCCGAGCTAGACAAACATGATAACCTCCCACCTCCAATGACCGAAACCTAGTGCTAGGAGTTTAGATTTCTCTTATTATTATTATTATTATTATTATTATTATTATTATTATTGTTGTTGTTTCTTTCTTCTTTTGTAATGGCATTCCGCACTCAAGTATAATGTACTTTCCATTTCAATTAATGAAAATATTCAAGTTTTTCCTTATACATGCTTAATTGTCTTTCTTACAATGTTTTAGTTTTTAATTGAAACAATTGCCAATACCCATAGATTTAAACCCATCAGATAAAACAAACTAAAGCACCTGTAGAAATAAGCGAGGTTAATTCTCTGAACGCTAAAATTGAGTAGGAGTATTAATTTACCCAAGATATGTGGTCCAAGAAACCAGACCTGACCAAGGTTCTGTTTAATACTTAGCGAAGTTGAATTGGATTATTAATTTACCCAAGATATGTGGTCCGAGAGACTGAACATGACCAAGGTTCTGTTTAACACTTAGCGAAGTTGAACTGGAGTATTAATTTACCCAATATATGTGGTCTGAGATACCAGACATGACCAAGGTTCTGTTTAACACTTAGTGAAATTGAACTGGAGTATTAATTTACCCAAGGTCTGTGGTCCGAGAGACCAAATATAACCAAAATTCTGTTTAATACTTAGTGAAATTGAACTAGAGTATGCATGTCATGTAATATAATAAACTTGAGTACAAAAATTGAAAATTTGATTAATAATAATAATACCTTCTTAAATTATTTACATTCTAGGGGTGTGGTATAGCCCTCTCTTCTAAATCCTCCAGATAGTACACTCCTACTCTAGCTACTGAAAGAATGTGATATGGTCCTTCCCAGTTTAGTCCGAGCTTTTCCTAGGCTGGGTTCTTTGTAGTACCTATAACATTTCTCAAAACTAAATCTCTAGGTGCGAGTGGTCTCAACTTGACGTTGGCATCATACCCCTACTTGAGCTTATGCTGATAATAAGCCAATTGAACCATGTCATTTTCTCTCCACTCGTCAATTAGATCCAAGCTCCTCTCCATCAGCCTGTCATTGTTAGTCGGGGTGAAAGAACTTGTTCTTAACATTGGGAATCTAGTCTCTAGAGGAATGACAGCTTCAGCTTCATAAGTCATTGAAAATGACGTCTCCCCTGTGGATTCACAAGGAGTTGTCCGATAGGTCCAAAGGACATGTGGTAACTCTTCTACCCACCTTCCTTTTGCATCATCCAACCTCTTCCTCAAACCATTCACTATGACTTTATTGACGACCTCGGCTTGACCATTCCCTTGTGGGTATGCTGAGGTGGAGTATCTGTTCGTGATGCCTAATTCGCAACAGTATCTTCTGAAGGCCTTACTATCAAATTGAATACCATTGTATGAGATGAGTATGCGAGGTACTCCAAACCGAGTGATAATATTTTTCCATATAAATTTCTTGACGTCCACGTCCCTGATGTTTGCCAATGGTTTGGCTTCGATCCACTTGGTGAAGAAGTATGTGCTGACCAACAGATATCTTTTACTCCTAGTTGCCTTAGGGAAATGACCTACAATGTCCAAGCTCTACTGAGTGAAGGGCCACGAGCTAGGTAAAGGGTTAAGGACTCCTCCTGGTTAGTGGATATTCGGCGCAAACCTCTGACATTGATCACACTTTCTCATGTACTCCTGTGCTTTCCTCTACATATTTGGCCACCAATATCCCTGAGTTAAGGCCCTGTGAGCTAAAGACTTGCAGCCTGTGTGGCTTCTACAGATTCCTTTGTGTAGTTCTTTAAGGAGCAGCTCTAAAGCCTCAAGGTGTATGCACAACAAATAGGGCCCAAAGAAGGAATGCTTGTATAATTTCTTGTCCTCGAACAACCAAAACCGAGGAGCTTTTCTTTGAATCTTGTCAACTTCGACTTTGTCCTTAGGTAAGATATCATCCTTGAGGAATGCCACAATAGGGTCCATCCAACTAGGTCTCACCCTAATTTGATGGATGTGAGGCACTTTCTTCCTTCCAGTAAGTTTATGCAGATCTTCAACAAGGATAACCTGGGGTAGACCTTGCGCCAAGGAGGTTGCAAGAGTGGCCAGAGAGTCTGCATGCGTATTCCCACTTCGAGGGATATGCATCTGCCTAACATGACCTAAATATTCCTGCATTCTCTCGTCCCTAGCTTCCAACTTTCCTTTCACCTGGCCGACAATCAATTTTGAATCCGAGAATACTTCCATTGAGTGTCCCCCCCCCCCCCTCCATTTTTTGAACCATGGCCATTCCGACTAACAGGGCCTCGTAGCCTCATTGTTTGTGGTCGAGAATCCCAACCTCAGGGATTTCTCGATAATGATCTTCTTATGAGATATCAAAACTAGCCCCACTCTAGATCCTTTTTGATTGGCCACGCCATCCACGTACACCTTCTAGGATAAAGGTTCTTGTATGGAGATTAGGCCAACTGAATTTTCATCTATGCCTGGCCTTTCGGAATTCTCTTCTAGCAAAGGTTCAGCGAATTCGGCTACCAAATCGGCTAGGACTTGTCCCTTAATAGATGTACGAGGCATATACTTTATATTAAAAGCCCCTAGGATTGTACCCCACTTTGCAATTCTTCTTGTATAATCTACACTTCGAAGTAAAGATCTAAGCTAGAGTTGGGTGAAGACTACAACCGTGTATGACTAGAAGTAGTGCGGGAGCTTGTGAGTGGCATGTACCACTGCAAAGATAGCTTTTTCCAGTGGTAGATAACAAATCTTAACCTCATGAAGAGACTTACTTACATAGTAAACAGGTCTTTGTATGCCATTATCAACTTGTATAAGCACCAGGTTCACTGCATGGGCCGTCATAGCGATATAAGCAAACAGAACCTCGTCCGCCGTAGGGCTAGACATAATGGGGGGCTGAGATAAATATTCTTTCAGTTGTTGGAAGGCCAAGACACACTCTTCATTCCACTTAAATCCTTTCCGTTTGTTCAGCAATTGGAAAAAAGGCCTGCACTTGTCCGCTGACCGAGAGATGAACCGATTTAGGGCAGTTGTCATTCCAGTTAACTTTTGGACCTTTTTGGGATTCCAAGGTGGTTGCAAGTTGTTGATCGCTCGAATTTGGTCTGGATTGACTTCAATCCCGTGATGGGTAATCCTGTAGCCTAAAAATTTCCCTGATCCGACACCAAAAGAGCACTTAAACGCATTGAGTCGTAGCTTGTGTTTTCTTAAGATCTCAAAGATATTTCCGAGGTCATTGACATGCTCAAATTCCAACTTACTTTTGACCACCATGTCATCTATATAGATCTCAATGTGTTTTCCCAGCTGTGGCTCAAACATCTTTGTCATCATTCTCTGATAAGTGGACCTAGCATTTTTCAGACCAAAAGGCATTACCTTGCAATGATAATTACCGATAAGAGTAACAATGGCCGTTCTTTCTTGATCGCCCAAGGCTAGAGGGATTTGGTGATATTCTTGAAAGGCATCTAAAAAGCTCATTCGCAGATGGCCTACAGTCACGTCTACTAGTTGATTAATCTGAGGCATAGGGAAAGGGTCCTTCGGGCAGGTTTTGTTTAAATCTGTGAAATCCACGCACCCCCTCCATTTTTCATTTTTCTTCTTTACTACCACTGTATTTGCCAACCATTCAGGGTAGAATACCTTTTTAATAGCCCGTGCTTGCTTAAGCTTATTCACCTCTTCCTTGACAGCATCAGAATGCTCTTTGGATGAATGTCGAGGTGGCTACTTCCTGGGGAGGACAGTTGGGTTAACATTCAAATGATGGAAAATGAATCCTAAATCTACCCTTGGCGTCTCATAGGCGTTCCAGGCAAACACATCAATATTCCTTTCAAGGAGTGCTAACAGCTCTTCCTTCTCCCGAGGAGGCAACTGAGCTCCGATCTGAAAAGACCTCTTCGAATCCCCATCAATAGCAACTTTCCCCAGCATCTCGCACTTTACCTCTTCCGACCTCTCAACATTAGGTAGGATCGGGACCCTTAATTGTTATGGGCCTCCATTTACGGAAGTTGTAAACTCGGCTGCGGGCTAATGCATAATGGTAGCAATAAGGCACTGCCTAGCCATAGATTGGCTTCCTACAAGCTCTTCAACCTGATCCCCTGACGGGTATTTCACCTTCAAGTGCAAAGTCGAAGAAATGGCCCCCAGGGCATGAAGCTAGGGTTTGGCTACAATGGCCGTGTAAGGAGAGTATGCATCTACCACAATGAAGTCTACTTCAACCACCTCTGACCCTACTTGTACGGGTAACCTAATTTGACCTCTCGGGATGACAACTTTCCCATCAAAACTTACCAGAGGCAAATCATATGTTGTCAGATCCTCAGGTTTTAAGCCCAAACCTCTGTATAGATCTGGATACATGATTTCAACCCCATTGCCCTGATCGACCATCACGCTCTTCACGTCGTACCTTCTTAAACTAAGGGTGACTACCAAAGCGTCGTCATGTGGTTGGATGGTCCCTTTCTTATCCTCATCCGAAAAACTTAATGCTGGTCAGACCTCAACCCTGACCCTCTTCGGCTCATAATTCGGATCCTCGGCAGTCAACCGAGTAACGGACATCACCTTAGAGGGACAAGATCTAGTCCTCCCATGTGCTACAAAGATGACATTGATCATGCTCAATGGGGGCCTTGAAGAAGCATTCCTTGAAGCCCCAGGCCTGGTGTGGTCTCCCTAGCCATTGGGTCGATATACAAACTGCTGTAACCTTCCTTCTCTGACTAGTTGTTCCAAATGATTCCTTAGAGTTCTGTAATCTTCGGTAGTATGCCCCGTTCCTGGTGATATTGACAGTGAAGGATTTGATTGCGCTTTATAGGGTCTCCTCCCATCTTATTCGGCCATTTAAAATACGGCTCATTCTGAATCTTCTCTAAGATTTGATGTATGGTTCTCGAAATACCGCGTTGATCGCTTAAGGCACCGTGGAACTTAACTGCACATTGCAATCCCTCCGTGGCTTGTTGTTGTTGTATCAATCTAACCTGAAATCCCTCCCCTCCTGAGGGATAACCTTAGTTTTTCCCTTGCCTTGCAGTTGGTCCTCCTCAACTCGTTTATACTCATCGATACGATCCATCAATCGGCGCACACTCCTCACAGGCTTCTTAGTCAAAGACTTCCTTAAGTCATGCTCGGCTGGCAGGTCGACCTTAAAAGTCCTTACGGTCACGTCATCAAAATTCCCATCGATCTCATTATACATCTCCTAGTACCTATCCAAGTACGTTTTTAGGATCTCCCCTTCTCGCATAGAAAGAGATAACAAGGAATCCAAGGGGCATCGAAGAACTAATAGAACTTGCCGCAAAGCCATCGAACCACCTCATCGCCACAAGCCCCAAATTGGATGGAAACACCTTGCACATAAGGGCTTCATTCCTAGAATGGATAGCCATTCTCTGATTGAAATGACTTACATGCTCCACAGGATTCGTTCGACCGTTATACGCAGTGAACGTGGGTTGTGTAAACCGCCGAGGAAGCTTTCCTCCTTCAATTTTATACATGAAGGGTGACTTGAAAATTTGATTAAGCGCCCTACTCATAGCATTATTTCCCAAGCCCTTAGAAGACAAGTTTCTACTTCTGCGCTTATGATAACGTTCCTCTTCGTGGGAGAAAGATTCGCTAGGAGGTGTCCGTGACCTGCGCCTATAATACCATCTTCTTCATCATATGAAGAAAGATCGGAGATAGAGAGACTACACCTCCTCCGTTCATGGCGTAGCCTTTCCTTTAGGTGATCAATTTTACGCTGCATGTTCCTCGTGGTGTCTCTATGGGACATATGACCCTCATCTTGAAGTCGACTCCTACCTGTATGAATCGTATGCATGCTTCCTTCCCGATCCTTTTCTCGTTCAAGGTGAAGAAAATGATCGAGATGTTGGATCCATCAGACTTGGCTCTATTAGGACCTGATCCTACCATAGTCGAATATCGAGCTCACCCATGCACCAGAATTTTCCACAGATGGCACCAATTGTAAGAACACGATTTTGAAGGTCAGGCCCACGAGCTGAATGGACTCAGGCCCAAGAAGTCCTAACAATGAATTTATAGAGTGTGGATTGGAAAAACTGGGCTTTAAGTGAGTTAAATAATTATCAAAGTGCGTCCAATAACGGGAAAACTGAAATAGACTAGTTTATGTTATAAAAAACCGTCCCCGGTTCAGTCCGAGGAGGATAGTTGTATAACTTCTTGTATGATTACAACTGTTACTCTTTCTCTCTGTTACTACAGTATCTCTTCCAAGATTTTTCGATCCCCTATTCTCTTTGCCACCTCCTTTCTTTATACTCTCATTTTCCTACGTGCCAGTCAGATGGTTTCCCTTGATACTTGCCCCATCAACTTTGTTTTGAAGTCTCTAGATAGTAGTTGTAAAGGTTGAAAATCATTGTTCAGACATCTTTTCCTTATTAATATGGCCAGAGAGTTAGCTGCAGGGCAATTAATGCAGTGGTAGCAGCTTTCTTTATGATATCCTTATACTTCCACCTCCCTTGATACTTGTCCCATCAACTTTCTTGAAGTCTCTAGATAGTAGTTGTAAAGGTTGAAAATCACTGTTCAGACATCTTTTCCTTATTAATGTGGCCAGAGAGTTAGCTGCAGGGCAATTAATGCAGTGGTAGCAGCTTTCTTTATGATATCCTTATGCTTCCACCTGTCCTATGTGCTTACAAGGCGCTTCTTTATCAGTAGAGTCCCCTAAAGTAACATCGTAAACACCAGGAGGCATATACTGGCTTTCTCTTTGATTATCCGTGGATGTAACCCTCCTCGGATAGCTCTTCCCAGTTCACACACTGGCCAAGTACTTGCAAAGCCTGCAGCTATGCATTTTCTTCGTTACTAAATGTCCTCGGATAGTCGTATCTCCTCGGACAAGCCCATGGCCCAACATTCATATTTGGGCCTCTAGTCCTTAAATGAACAATAGAGCTTGATAAAAAAAAAAAGAAAAAAAGAAGAAGAAAAAGTCAAACCTAGGCTTGTTTAAAACCCTGGTAATAAGCTTGATACTAGCTTGAAAAATAAATTCATATCTTACTAAGTTTTTATTTAACTGGGAGTTGACCCCTCGTCCAAACCAAATGAACTTGATCACATGCTTATTTGAGCTTGAAGATGTACTTGTGTTGGATCTTAACATTAAGAACTTAATAGTTAGTTCGAGTTTGAGCTTCATATTGAACTCGAGCTCAGTTTGGCTAATGAACCAAGTCGAGCCAAGCCAATATAATAAGATAATTATATATATATATATATATATTTTTTTTTTTTGAGTTTGGAATTTGGTGACAGATAGGATATAACAACATGTTGATGCTCATTTTCGAAAGCCCAGTGATAGGAAGAAGCCCAACAATATGGGCAGGGAAGAATTAGAGGATAGGTAGAAAACCATTAAGCCTAGATGGTAGGAACAATGATTCATAGGCCTATAAAGCACGTAAATGGGCATTGAGGAAAGCAAATGGGCTTAAAAGAGCCCGAAGAGAGAGATAGTAAACCTAAAGGCATTATGTGATATAGAAAAGCGAGAATAGGCCATGGTGGGCTAGAAGTAATGAAGTAAGAAAGTAAGAGGTTGATGGAAAGCCCATGAGCCCCAAGGATGACGGATAAAATAATTGGGTTGAGGAAGCCCAAAAGAGTTAGTAAAAGCCCATGGGTATGCAAACTTAGAAAATGGGCCGAGGAAGCCCTCAAAAAGTAAATGGGTCAAGGATGCCCAAGGAGAAAGAAATGGGACAAAAGAGCCCACAAGCAATGTAATGGGCCAAGGAAACCCAAAAGTGGCATGAGTATAAGCCCAATGACTAAACTGGGGCATTGTAACCAATTGAGAAAAGAATACACAGCAAGCTCAAAAGAAGCCCAGCAGACATTGGTCAAATAACACCATAGTAGGAATAACAGATTGATATGGCAGAAACGGCAACAAGAATATGGAAGAAGTAAAGAATGGGCTAAAAAGGGGAAGACCCACAAGGCCCAGTCCTTAAAACGAGCAAGCCAATAAAGAATGAAGAATTAGAAAATAGTTCACGCCATATGAAGTCAAGGATGAACAGCAGAATGCACAGATGAGCCTCCAGACCGTGGCAAACGCATGAGCAACGAACAAGCTTTTGATGTACACAAGAAGTGGAGATCGAACAAGGCCTAGACACTACCAACTTGTACCCAGCCATAGGAGTGGTGGGTCATGGGTCAAAGGTAAGAGGGGGTATGGTCTGGCGGTGGGGAGAAGGGAAAGCCTATTCTGGGGTTTCCGCTCAAACTCTTTTAGGGGAAATGTCCTGCTGGGATGACATACTACCCAAAAGATGGAGGATGAACTAGAATCACTAGGTGCATACCAGAGGGGATAGCAAGAGAGAACATTCATACTAGAATAGATAAGAATGCCACAGTAAGCAAACAAACAAAATAATCTTCCTTGTCTGGAAATGGAAAGTGGCGCAGCCAGCACAAGTAAGTGGTGGTGGCTAGATAGCTGACAAACTAGCGGTGGTCGGCAAGGACACCCATACCAGACAAAAGTGGTTAAAGGCTAAAATGATAAAAACCAGTCATGGCAGGCAGTATATAAATAGTCCATGCCATGAACAAAATCATCACCGCAACAGTGGTAATCAAGAGTAATCACTATCACACCACACGAGTAAGCACAAAGAAAGAAAGAAAACAAGGGGAAGAAATTGAAATAGTAAAACAGAGGAAAAGAAACAGAGAATTAGGAAGAAAGTAAGAGAGAGTGTAGAATGGCAGGCATGCACTAATAGGCTTTTTTTTTTCTTCTCTCCCCCTAAAAGCCTACTCTCTGTTGAAGATAAAGAACTCGTTTGGGCACAAGCCATTCAGGCCCATTCCCTCAAAGTGTGTAATTTATGCGGCATGATCCTCCTGCGAGGTTACCTACATTGAGGAAGTGGTTCCCTCCTTGGCCTTAGTCCCGTGACAAAACTAAACGCAGTAAACTAATTGTTTTTCTTCTTCGATTTTACCAATTATTGCCATCGTTCCTTCTCTTGTCTTTGCTTTGCACTTATAACATGTTCTTTTCCTTTGATTTAATTAAAGATTTCTTACTTATTTTGCTTACCCGTAACATATTCCGTTATCATTGTTTTATTGCATTTATCTGCCATAACTTTTTCTGTAGCAACTTTGCCTGCCATTGGTATGTGACTAAAGTTTCAGCAAACGAGACATAGTTTGTGCACAAGCAGAACCAAAGTGAGTTGCAATTGGGCCGGTCCTAACTTTCTTATCCAGAATACTTGGGCTCAACACGGTAGGAGATAGTCTAGCCCAAAAATCACAAAAGGCCCCCCCACACAACATAATCTATATATATATATATATATATATATATATATTTAAAGCCAAAAATCAGAGAAAATATAATTAAAATCTATAATTAGAGTCCAATTTTGCACCATGTGTCCAAAAAAAATCTAAATTTTGGTGCAAAAATAAATTATGCATTAGCACTTAATACATAAGCCAAAAAAAATCACAATAATAATGCTCATGAACCTAAGCAAGAACATCTCACCTACATATTATTATTATTGGTGAACTCAATAGAGTCTCGAGATCTATTGAATTGCCAAGAAAAAGATAAATTTTAGTTACAGTTCACTCCAAATTAAGAGCTATAAGATGTTGTGAACTAGACTTTTCAAGTTACTCCAAGCAAGCCAAAATGATTGTTTTGTATTGTAGATCCCACTTCTACAAACTTCTCCAAAAAACTGCTCCTATTCACATGTCTGTCATGTGTTAAGGTTAAAACTAAGGAATCTTAAGTTTAAAAAGAAATGACTGAATGTATTAGATCCAGTATTACCCTGAAACAAAAGCTGATAGTGATACTGCAGTCTAATGAGAGATCAATGGTTTTGTATTGAACTTGTTGACTACTGAATTTTGATGGTGTGTAATCATGGAAACTATCTCATTAGCTTCCAAATGGTAAAAGTTATGCAAGCAAATTACATGCATCAACTTAGCAAGAGGTTGAACCATGGTATTGAAATCTTGATGGTGTACTCCCGTGCCAAGTAAAATGATGATAGAATGTGCTAGTTTGATGATAACATACACAAGTTTCATCTAAATTTCTTCTTGGCTTTACTGTACGTTACAACTCCAATCCAATGACTGTGAGCCCGTAGCCTGTCATCCCAATAATTGAAATTGGGTTTCTAATTAACTATCAAAATTGAAATAACCACAACAACATCTCCTTTTGCATTCTCCATAACTTGCAAATTTGTGAAGACTTTAAATCTTATCAGAAGAAGATGGTTTATTTTATGATTAAATTTATTGTAAATGTTCAAGTTATTATTATTATTATTATTATTATTATTATTATTAGTAATGTTATCTCACAAAAATCGCTTCAATTAGTATCTCATATTATGCATTTATGCAAACTTTCCCTGCTATAATAAACTCAAATGTTGATGAAGCATTCTCTAAATTGTAGCTTACAGTACCATGTCAAATTATATATATATAAAAAGAAATAAAATATTGTACAAAATAAGAAAAATAGGTCAAGATTTCTTTGAATCATATTTTTCAGTATTTCAGTGTGTTTAGATTGAGATTTTGTTAATTTGTTAAAAGTGAAAAAAAATCATATATATTATATTAAGTTGAAGTATAATTTTAGAATTCAATTTGATTCAAAATTAATCCTTAATTGTAATCTAATTTTGTGTTATGTGTCAATTTTTTTTTAAAAAAAAATTTTGGTGCCAAGTGACCTCCATTCATAATGCTCAATGTGGAAATTGAGATGAACATCTTGTCATCCTAATTGTTAAATGCTTTTGTGCATAAGTATGAGTTACATGCTAGTTTTATTGATATATAAGCATTTAGTGTAGCCATAGAGTAAAGGAGATCAATATGATATTTAGTACACATTAATAGATAATCAACTTGAAATGTATTAAGAAACAACTATTGTATTTTTTTTTTAACACTACATAGGCACTAAATAGACATAAGTTTTATTTTTCATTTATTAATTTGATCTTAAATCCTTGTATAACTCTTAATATTAAATTGTGAAATTTTTTTGTTCATACTTTGGCCCATTAAAGATGAAATCTTGGTTTCATTCTTGAACATAATAAACAAATTTATAATCACTTTTTTGTGTTGGATTTAAAAATTGATGCATCAGTATGTAAGATTTATATAGTAAATTTTGCAGTATTTTTTTTTTTTTTTTTGAAAAAAATTTGTGGTATCTCTAACATCACTTTTTAAATTTTATTATTATTTTTTTCTTTTGTATTTGTTTCTTTATTTAATGTTCATGTTCAACTAAAGCTACAGTCATGGAAAGTTTAAATGCTTAACAATTTTCTTACGGAGGTAGAAAGGGAAGTATTATATCCACCACAAATTAGAGCTATCACGTTAGAGTCGTCACTCTAAGAGGGTGTTTGGTACATGCACTTAAAACTAAAAGCAAGTGTTTGAAAATATATATAGAAATACATGTGAATGAAAAGTGTGTGAAAATACGTATAATGTTGTTTAAAAATTAAAAACTTGTGTTTGAGCGGTGTAACATACGGGCCTAACATTTCAGCAAATAAATGGTGAAATACACTAAAAATTGTTCGCATTAGCCTCACTAGTTTGACATTCAAACTTAGCAGATGATGGGTACCTCGTCAACTCTAGCGAGGGAACTAATCTTGCCAAAGTAACAATAAAAACTTAGTTTTTATTTGTTGTCCAGTGCTCTCTCTCTCTCTCTCTCTCTCTCTCTCTCTCTCTCTCTCTCTCTCTCTCTCTCTCTCTCTCTCTCTCTCTCTCTCTCTCTCTCTCTCTCTCTCTCTCTCAACCAAGATCTATGTCCTCTTTCTTTGGCTTCACACCATTTTTAGAAAGGAGCTCACTGTTAATTGACCTACTCGACATAGGACAAATTAAATGGGGTTTTACACAGTGCCGATTGAAACCCATTTTAGGTATTGTGAGTTGGTTTGAAATGTTGGAAAAATTGGTTTTGTATCTCATACAAAACCCACATTAGAAGCAACACAAGAATTTACTTTATTCATGATAGATAACATGTAACCTTGAATTCTAGATCAAAGAAAAGAAAGCGTACCTTAGTGTAGTAAAATTCAAAAACAAGACTTGAGAACACTTTTATTTTTCATCCCAATTCCACATGGTGCTCAAGATGAGCGGTCTCTCAATCAGTTCTTGTGTACATTGATTTTCTTTTGGAAAAGTGTATTTCTAAGATCCTGTAGAGAAAAACTGTTTTCTCTTCCTTTTAATCATACGTACGTTTAACTGCCTTGGCAATTACTTTATTTAATAATTCATATTAAATAAATAACTAATTATCAAATTGGGTTAGTCTTTTGGGCCAACCTAATTGGGCTTAAGTATGTGGCTTGAGATGGGACCAAAGGGACTAATAAGGCTCTAGCTCCAATGGGCCTCAAACTTATCTGTTAACTTTTGAAAAGCCCAAAGTTACCATTAAGTATATAACAAGTACCACTATGAAAATATAATTTCGCTCTAGGCCTTATTGATAAATTATATCCCAAGACTCTAATATGATATCATTTGACCCTTCCATGAAATATTCATAGTGAACAAAGTCATAATAAACTGTCACTTTGTAAACAACTATTTTATTCCTTGAGTACCCAGTTTAATTTTTTAGTTATTCATATTTATGAAATCTAATTTCATAGATATAAATTTTAGTAACTCTTTACTAAAGTGGCTAGCCCTGAATAACCAGTTCCCATTTAACTTATCTCAATGGGATATTTCGTGTCTTTATAGAAAGAGATTATCGATTCTATCTTGAGAGTATGTGTTTCCTCAACACTATGTGTGGTTACCCAACATACTGAGGTTTTGACCGTTAAACTAGATCTCACTCCTGATATATCAAAGTAACTTATATTTCATGATCGGGTTCACTATTCTCTTAGGATTGAAAGTCTATGAAATTAGAAGTCATGAGATTAATCATTCAAGTGACAGTTGTTAATTGAATAATTAATCTCACAGTGGTCCAGTTCAATATGTCTTACACATTTAAGACATATCAACACATCAATTAAAAGTCTCCACTTCTATGATTAAGACAAACCATTTTAGTTGATGAGTTATAGTCTTCGCAGATGAAATGTCTAATTTCATCACTGACTATGAACTATATTTTATGTTTACAAGAAACTTGTAATTTATATTTTCTGTAACTAAACCACATAAATCATATACAATGCATCTTAAGGATTATGATAATGGCTCATTAGTTCATTTGTAAATAATCTCATATAATTAAACAATTTAATTATTTATAACATGTCAATAAATTGGATTTTATGGCACAAACCCTAACATGAAATTCCTCAAATTTGCTTGATTTGTGCTTCAAATTTTCACCAAAATTGCTTGATGATGGGTATGATACCAGTTGAGTGTGCATGTGTCTGCTGTGTAACAGTGGGTGGCTGGCGACGTGTGGGATTAGTTGTGTTGTAGGTGTGGGTTTGCTTGATGATGGGTTCGCTGGTTGATTTGTTGTCGTCATTGATGATTGATCATTGCAACAGTGGTTGGGTTAGATTGACAAGATGATACCAGATGGGTGGCGGTGGTGGCTTCTGTTTGGGTTTATTTTTGTTTAATTTTTTTGGGTTTGTAATGTTGCAAGAGGGTTTGATTTATGGAGACGGGGTACATTGCAAATGGTTACTAGATTTCTGGGGTTTGAGTTTTTGGTTTGGGAATTTCAACAAAGTTTATTGAAATGTGAATGTGGATTTTGTTGGTTTCTGGCTGGGCTGGTTGTGCCAGTGGCTTTTGTTGGTTTGTGGTTGTGCTGGTGGCTTTTGTTTGATTTGTGGTACGGCTGGGTTGTGCCAGTGGCTTTTGTTGGTTTGTGGTTGAGCTGGGTGGTGTCGATGGCTGTCAGATTTATTATTAAAAATGTGAATAGGAATTAAAAATAATATTTAAATGGAAGAATGATATAGTATTGAGATTGATATTTGAACCCACCACTGAAATTACTTTTTCACCCATTAATAATAGTTAATAATAAGCTATCATTTAATAATTAAGATTTATTACTTTTCCACCCACTAATAATAGTTAATAATAGGCTACCATTTAAGAATTAAGATTTGTTGTGAAACTATTGTGTAAATATTGTGGACAAAATATTTCTGAAACCAAGGTATGGACCTTATGTCGTAGGCTCTGGGTTTCTGTGCAACATTCATCTCCAGGAACGTTGGGAGGGGGGCTTTAACTTGTTGTGGATCCTTCTTAGGCTATTGATTCGAACTTGATCCAAAAGCTAAGTGGATTTGATCATGATGACCATAATATTCCTAAGCCCAATTTTGGAGTCAAATTTCCACCATCTAGTGTTCGACATATTATTCAAAGGGGAGACATAGTTGGTGTGTCACTAGGTCAGTGGAACCTGTAGGAAGGGAGGACAACCCATTGAATTCACGTCAGAAATCACCAACATGGACACAAAACAAAATCTTGAATTGCTTATAAAAACAAAACTAACCGTTTTTGTTCTCATAGATGAAGAATGACTTTTTGGTCCCTTTCGTCTAGTGGTTAGGATATCGTATTTTCATGTCGAAGAAATGGGTGCAATTTCCATAACCAAAAAAGAAAAAAAAAAAAAAAAAAAGATTTTCAACATGTTGGAGCAATCATATTGGCCTCTTTAAAATAGGGTAAGACCCTAATTTAGGGAGAGAAGCTCAAAAAAGGCCAACATGAGACTCCCTACTCAGTCTCTAAAATAGGAAAATGCTATAGTACCATAGTTATTATACCTGAATTGGACATTAATCTAAACTAAGGGCCGAGTCATTGGGTCAGTGGTTCAACTAATAGGTCATTTATCAAATTGTAGGGTTAATTAAATAGTTCCCTTTGCATAAATAAGCTATAACTTGTTTGCCCATTGTGGTATCAGAGCCAAGTTGGCCGATAATAATTGTAAGTTACATTTTCAGCATTAATTTCAGTACCAAGTAATTTTCAGTTTGCATACATTTGGTCGGTTATACCGCCTTATTTTCAGTATCATATCATAATGTTTCCCATTCCCCATATTTTATTTTACATTTATTTTATGATAACTCTCTCTCTTCCCTTCATTTACTTCTACATCTGTTATATTTTCTCCATTCTCATCTTTTATTATATTTCCTCTTTCCTAGAACTATTGTGGTTGTAAGTTTCCTTCGTCCCTCTTGTTTAAAAATTTTGTATTACTAGTTTTTGTTAACCAGTTATCTTCCAATTATCTGCTTCTTCTAGTTTCTGTGCTTAGCCCCACAGTTTGTTTCAGGGAAGTACGAATTTGACCTATAAGTCCTGGAATCCTAAGCAAGTTGCCGTTTAGCCGAAAATAGGCATTTGAGGCTTAAAGTTAGGAATGGCAATTAGTCATGGAATGTATACCCTGTAATAGATCAAAGGTTAGGTACATTAATTTGAAGCATTGTTATGAATTTCGTTCCGTTCCGGCCGAAATGGACGAAATTTTTCGTACCGGTATATAATCCGGAACCGGAATACCCTTTGTTCCACCTCGGGTCAAAATCCGGCCAGTTCCGGGGCATTTATGTCATTCCTGTGTGTTTCGGCAAATACCGGCCGAAACTAAAGATTCGGCTGGTATGTGTTTTGGGTTTGCTTCACACTTCACAGAGATCGAAGAAAAAGAATAAAAAAGAAAAAAGAAAAAAGAAAAAAGAAGAAGAAGAAGAAAGATAAGATTCACATCAAATCGAAGAAGAAGAAAAACAAAAATTCAAGTCATGGAAAAAGCTCAAGTGCTGCCATTAAAACTCACTTCTTCAAGCTTGTGTCTCTGCCACTCCCAGAGAGAAAAAGGAGTGTGAGACTTTTATGAGGCTTTGAATAAAAAAGCTTTGGAATGTCTCTAAACTCAAAGCCACTGTTTCTCCTTCAGCTTCATCCTTGTTGCTTTGACCTACCATACTTCTCTGTTGTTGACATTTCCTTTGCTGGAGAACACTTACCTGTTGGGCGTGTTGAGCTCCAGCCTTTGTTTGTGTGAGGAAGAGTAAGTGGAGAAGTTTGTGAAGTAGAAGAAAGGCGGAGATTAGACGAAGAGGAAATGATAAGTGGAAAAATACGTGTGGGCTAATGGAAATGGTAAGGAAACTACTAGGAAATTTCCTACTTAAAAATCTATTCATACATACTTAGTTATTTACAACAATGCCACAAGTAAAAAGTTAAAAAATATTTACATAATTTTTTTTATAAACTTCACTGATTTTTTTTTAAGGTGAAAGTTTATACACTATACTATATTTATTGTATTATTTGTAGAAAAATTATAAATAAATATTTTTTTAATCCCACATTATTTAAGATTTTTTTTAAATAAAATAAAATTCATTACTTTATATAATAGTAATAATATCTAGTTACAGATACATATATAAATAAATATATATATATATATATATATATATATATATTTTAGGAACCCGAAACACCTTGAAACGGTACGCCGGAATAGGCCGGTACCGAAATATTTAGTTCCACTGAACAAACCGAAACGGGGTCCGAAACGGAATTAATAACATTGATTTGAAGATAAAGGTGATTAGATTTTGACTATTTAAACAAAGATTCTTAATCTAAAACTATGAACATGATGTTTAGAAGTAACTCTTCCATAAGCTCTAAATCTTCCATCCCTGAGATATCAGAGGACAATGGAATTCTCAATTCAGATTCTTATGAAGTACCAGATTTAGAATAAGAATTAAACTTAGGAGATTGGAATATCCCTAAGGTCTCCACCAATCAAATCAATAAGTCTTCTTGGTCCCCTAAAAAAGCTTTTAAGACAGACTACCATGTTAAGACTATATAACAAGTTTATGGAATAAACAAAGAGTATGAAACATGTTATTTGTTTTCACCATTGACTCTAACTGCCCACCGGAAGGAAGGACACAACTTCCTACACATAGGTCTTGTCTATGTAGGAGTAAAGTCCTTAATCAGAGAAGGTTTGAATAGTTCGATCCTTATGGCTCGGATACCACAATGGGTAAAAGTTACAGCTTATTTATGCAAAGGGAACTAAGCCAACTGAGGTCATTTGATTACATTGGAAGCAGACTATAAAAGCCATTTGGTTACAAGATTGGATAATCCAAATACAAAGTTACTAAGGGATTCTTCTAAGAAGGATATGTTAAACAATCAAAATCTAATCACCTTTATCTTCAAGTTATCGTACCTAACCTTTGATCTATTTAGGGTATAGATTCCATGACTGATTGCCATTCCTAACTTTAAGCCTCAAATGCCTATTTCCGGCTAAACAGCCACTTGCTTAGGATTCTAGGACTTACAGGTTAAACTCATACTTCTTTGCAACAAACTGTGGGGCTAAACACAGAAACTAGAAGAAGCAGATAATTGGAAGATAACTGATTAACAAAAACTGATAATACAAAATTTTTAAATAGGAGGGAAGAAAGAAACTTACAACCACAATAGTTCTAGGAAAGAGGAAATATAATAAAAGATGAGAATCGAGAAAATATAACAAATATAGAAGTAGATGAAGGGAAGAGGGAGAGTTATCATAAAATAAATGTAAAATAAAATATGGGGAATGGGAGACATTATGATATGATACTGAAAATAAGGCGGTATAACAAGGCAAATGTATGCAAACTGAAAATTACTAGGTAAAATCATAAAATAAATATGTAAATTATATTTAAAAAAAGCATGCTTAAATTACTAATTAAAATTAAATCTAAAACCAAGTACTTAATATAATTCAAACTCAAGGTTTCACAATTAATAGGACTAGAAAGCATAAAATAAAAGAAAGTCATAAAATTGTGACCAAGTCTTTGCTAAATAAAATCCTATGGCGTTGCATTTCTTAAACTTTTTGGAATATTAGCATATCTCAAACTCTAAAGTCACATTCTGTACATAATGCATATTTCACTAGTTGCTCGAATCCCATGAATTATGATCTGAGCTAAAACTTGAAACTCTATCTTTATTAAAAATCCTAGCATCAACGTTGTAGGGTCGCGATTTGAGGCCTAACCCCAAGATAAGTGGAAGGTTGATCCAATAGGCCCAATTCAATAAATTTGTAGAGAGTGAATTGAAGAACTAGGTCTTAACGAGTTGGACAATGGCTAGTATGGATTAAAAGATGACCAAACCTAAACAATAAACGTGGATATGAATGAATTCATTGTCCGATGAGATAATTTCTTCTATAAATCAACTAAACCGGATACAAGTATAATATTGATAGCTACAGTGTTTCCTTCTCAATTTTTCTCTCCCCTCCTTACGGAGGGTCTCTTACATTATATATATCTCCCTTTTTACCATCTTCATCCTACACTTGTTGATCATCTAAACCCTTACTGGAGTACCTGTCCCATCAGACACTCTCTTTGGCTTTCTGTGAGTCGCGGTAGTCAAGACAACACTGTTCAGGGGTCTTCTCCACATAATTGTGGCCTGAAAAGCAGGTGTAGTGCATTCAATGCGATGGTAACAGCTTTTCTCAAGATATTTTTGAGCTCTTAGCCCTCTGGTACACTCGAGACACACGTCTCTATTACTGAAGCTTACTGGAAGGTTACCTTGGACCTTTAGGGTACATATTTGAGCCATGCTTATCCTTTTCGAGGAGACATACCTCCTTGGACCACCCTCCCGTCCATATCCTGCTTATTAGATTCTTAGTTTGATCCATCCAACACCATTCATTCGTTCTTGGATCACTATGCTCTCGGCCAAGCCCAAGGCCCAATATACCATTTGGGCCCTTAACCTCACAAACGTCATTATAAAATCTCATGTTTTCAATATGCTCTAAATTCAGAAATGGTTTTGCAATGAAATAGTAAAAGCAATTTTGTTTCAAATGTTGGGTCCCAAATTATATTATCAACAATATTATCAATCTAAAACAACAATCACACATAAGCACGCAAAATTTATGCGAAAAACCATTTCTCTTTGAAGGGAAAAACCACGGGACAAACTCTAAATAACTTCACTATTATCAAATCAATTACAATAATTTTTGTGTATGTCTCATGGTTAAAGAAAAATATCTCTTGTTTTTTTTTTTTGTTCTCTCACACATACTAATTATCTATTTCAAAGGCGGCAACACTTCACTCTCTCATTTTTTTTTTCTTCTACATGCACAACTCTCTCTTGGTTGTCTTCTTTTTCTCTAAGCGGCTCCCTTTTGGCTGCTTTCTCTTCTTTTTCTCTCTTGTGCGGCTTCCTCTTTCTTTACTCTTGCACATGCTCTCTTTATGTCTTCTTAAAGGCGGCAGTACCTTACTTTCTCCTTCTTCTTGCGTTTCTCCTAAGTAAAAATCCATTTTCTCTCTCTTGGTTTTACACTCTATTTTCCCTCTCCCCATAGGGAGGACCCTTGGGCCAAAGCCTTCAACTTCTTTGTAGCATTGTCTATTTATAAGACTCTTTTACTATTCCCTCTTGGACTAGGAATGTATTACCTCTTTAACAATAAATCTATTCCCTCTTGGACTAGAAACATATTGCTTCTTTAATAAGGAATAGACTTCATTCCACACTAAGGAATATTCTTTCCTTCTACAACAAGGAAACCCAAATTAATTTTTCATTTTTCAACTAGAAAACCTAGTTGATTTTCCAAGTCACAATTGGAATTTGAGACAATTTTCCAACATCAAATCTTAGGCATCATGCCCTCTGTGAGCCCTTTTATTTGATTAGAATTTTTGTACTATGGCTATACGTCCCAAGATCAACTGAGATTCACATTTGATAGATGAAATCTAGTACTGAAAATTTTCATCTACTAGAATAACGTTGGTCAGGTAGTATAAATTCTAGCAAAGAAGAGAGGGAAGAAAAACCAAGTTATTGAAATACATAGGTTGCATTGTTTTATTTTAATGGAAAAAACTTGGCTACAAACTAGGTTGTAGTCAATAACTACAACTTCCACTAAAAAAAATAACATGGTTACATATTTAAAAAATCTAACCATTATATTGCATGTTCTTTATGTTCTTAACATCCATATCATATTTCGTGTTAATTAGATATTTTTACTATTTGATTCGTAAACTTATTTTTTGTGTATAATTTTAGACTACCAAAAATTGAAATTTAAATATTTAATTGATAACATAACTATTGATCTTAAATCTTCTGAAAATTTTGCAAGTATGGAGGATATAAAAAAAAAAGTAATCTAATTGTGGTTTTTTTTAAATCCATATCCAATAAAATGATATTAAGTAAATTTGTAACCAATGACTAAAACTAAGTTTGTAGTTAAACTTTTTCTTATTTTTATGGTCCACTCATATAATATATTTGGAACCTGTCGGTTCATTGGGTAATGATGTTCAAGCTCTTTTTGTTAAGGCACTAATTTTCCTTGTAACTGATCTTTAAGATAATGTTGACCATTTTCTTTTGCTTAACAGATACCATGGCAAGCAAATGAAAATAATCAACATTATCCTTGAGAAAGACCACTGGGGGTAGTTGGTCTAGTGGTCATGAGCTCATTCTTAAGAGTTTGAGAGGTGGAGGTTCCAGGTTTAAAACCGATTGTTGTTTTGGTCTGATAATAAAGAGTTATCATTAGGAGTAGACGACATAAATTGAAACTTTCTCCAAATTTTTATTTTTTATTTTTTGGGGATAATTACAGTAAACCCACCTGTGGTATGACCCGTTTTCACTTTGCCTACCCGTGGTTCAATTATTTACACTTTGCCCACCTGAACTTCAATCCATTATCCATTTGTTACCCACCCCTGTTAAAATCAAGGGTAAAAATGTATTTTATCTTCACTTTTATGTCTCTCTCCTCTAAAAACAAAAAATAACAGAAAAAACTCAAACAAACAAGATCAAAGAGGAGGATTTTGTAACTTGGGTTCAAGAACACACTTGCTCTTGGTATGAACAGTCTTGAGCCAATCAATCCAAATAAAATTTTCATATTCGCCCAAATCCTAAAAAATATTTACAAAAATCCTACACTTGAAAGTCCTCTACTCTAATTTCACAAAAATCCTTTCAGACACTTTCAGTTTTTCACAAAAATCATACACGGCTTCACCTTAGTTCTCTCTCAAATCTCAAACCAAAACCAAAGCAAACCCCTCTTCAAAACCTAGACCCACCACACCTAGCAACACAAACCCAGACCCACTACACCCACAGCAAAGAAAATAAGATAGCAGAGAGAGAGAGGCAGATCGAAGTCACAATCGAAGCCAAACTCAACGCGAAGGAAACCATGGCCAAGGCTAGAACTTGCACTGCTGCAATATTCGTTTGTCATTGCTCTGTTCATCGCCACCATTGCTCTGTTCACTACTGCTACATTGATCCGATTCATTCGTCTTCCTCAACTAGCAACTCACGCTCACCTAAGCTTTCTATTCGGTCAGCCATCTTTGTTCCTTCTCGCCAACCCATCTCTCTCCTAGTCACCCTTTCGCCAAGCCATCTTGCCCACAACGCAATCTTCGAACTCGACGGAGAGGAACAAAATTGAAATTGAAATTTTCGCTACAGCCACCAACTACGACGATGTCATTTTTGGTTGATGGTGGACTATGGGTGATGCTGTGAGTGGGTTGGGTTTGAAAAAAGGGAGAAGTCAGAGAGATAGAGATAAAGAGGGAGAAAAAATAATAAATAAATGAAGGAGATGGGTCTGGAAGCTGTTGGATTTTTTTTATTATTTATATTTGATTTGTATTCCTCCAATCTATTCTCGTATAAGTTCTTCAGCAATCAAAAACCCTAACTTTTTTATTTTTGTTATGTTTGTTTTTTCTTAAAAATTTGTTTTTCTAACGACAAATGGAAAGGTGGCTAACAGAGTTCTAACGGAAGTTACCACACGTGGGAAAAGTGTAAATGATTAAACCACAGGTAGGCAAAGTGAAAACGGGTCATATCACAAATGGGTTTACTGTAATTATTCCTATTTTTTGAGAAGACAAAAAACTTAATATGTCCTGTAATTCAGCTTCATATCTATTTATTTATTTTTCGCATAGATAGTTGACAGCATATGTTGTTTCTAAAGGGAGAATATCCTTTTGATGTTGACTAGGTTTTACATTTAGCTAGGTTACTTACCAAATAAAGAAAAAGATAATTAGGTTATAATGTTTCTATCCATTTCAATATTTGGCCAAATATGGATGCACTTTAAAGACAAAGAGGCAAAACTCATGACCCATTTAAAGTTATCGACTTAAAGCATTCCCATCAAAGCTTTTAAAAATTTTAGCATTTAGCATCTTAAAAAGTCACTTTATCAATTTTAATAACTCATTTTACAATACACCTAACATCAAAAGTTCTATTTTTTTACCATTTTGTTTAAAATAATATAAATTATTCATTAAAATAATAAAAAAAAACAACCACAAAAACCCCATTTTCCACCACAAGTATTATAATAATAATATTTAAAAAAAAAAGGAGCTACAATGAGCTTTCAAAGATGAAAGCTCACTGTTGCTCAGTCGCTTTTTTTTTTTTTTTTTTTTTTTTTTTTTTTTTTTTTTAAGTTTAGCATGTTTGTTGTAGCTTGCTTTTTGGTACTTTTTACAAACTTGATGTTAAAATTTAGTATTTATAACATTTAACATTCTTAATGAGAATGCTCTTAGACCTTACATTATATTTAACCGGCCTCAGGTTAAGCAATGACGGAAACTTTTAGGTGGCAAGGGAAAAGATGCGAACAACTTTTTTTTTTTTTTTTTTTTTTGAGAATCAGATGTGAAAAACTTGACAGTTAGGCCGGTAAGTTTTATGGCTTTGCCCCGAAAAATAATATACTTTAATTTAATGAATAAATATGTTACTCGTATTTTAGGGAATAAATTATTATTAAATAAAATATTTACTTCTTATGTGTTGTAATTAAATTCAGTTTCATTTCTCATTAGTAACTTTTTTTTTTTTTTTTTTTTTGAGAAGACTAATAATTACTTTTTAAGTAAGAGTTCAAAAGAATATATTAAACCAAAATTCATTATATCATAAAGTTTTTTTGGGAAGACATTATATCATAATTGATTCTATTAGAACTTAAAATTCATTTACAGTAGTTTTACTTTTACCAAGCGGAATCCTGGTTAGCTCTAAGGCAGAGAGCTCTGGAGATTCGAAGCAACATTGTAGAAGCCAAACATGTGTCTCTAATGGATAAGAACAAAAGTTTGAGAGAGTGTCGAAGCTAAGAAGTAAGAAGTAAGAAGTAAGAACAGCTTAAGGATTAAACACCATAAAACAAGGGTAGTTCAATAACAAGTGTTATACCTGTTTGACTTTGGGATAAGAAGTTAAGAACCAATCCAATTGCTAAGTCGATACAAACAGGAGTCAAATCAGCAACCTCTCATTCACCCCAAAAAAAAAAAAAAAAAAAAAAAATCCACTTCTAATTCAAAAGCTTAACATGTCCATGTGTATACCGTATACAATACACTGGTTTGCATAATTTCAAATATCATAAACTTTGATTTTTTTTTCTTTGGATAAATAGTTATAATACGTGGAATAAGTGGGAGATAGGAATTACATTCTATTATATATATATATATATATATATATATATATAAAATAAAAAAAAGCCAATTATTGTTACTGAATTACAAGATATTTAGTATCACAAACTTTAGACATTCTTGGTTGATTTAACTTTTTTTTTTTTTAAATAAGAATTGTCATTTTCATTTTGTTTAATAAACTAAAAATAAATAAAAAATTTCATTGTCATTAAAAAGAGATGGCCCAATCAAACTAAAAAAGAAAAGATAATTAGGATCAAACTGTAAATATATAATTGTATAAAAACCAGCTTGGGTTTAGTATTTTTGGACATTAAATTTATTGAAATACAGACATGTGTTAAACACTTACTGCGTATTCATATCTTAAGGAGTCTAGCATATAAGACCCAATCTTTGCCCAATTATATACGTGGTTTGGCTTGGTATTACAAAGGCTAAGAACGAGATAGATTTAACATGTCATGAAGGGTAAAACACGACCAAATCCAATTGAAGTGCTTAGACAGCAAAACCCGAAAAAAAAAAAAAGAAAAAAAGAAAAAAAAGGTCATCAGTACTCCCAATTGATCACCACGACAAATTCTTAAACCCTTTATCTAGGACGCGTAACAAAAGTTTCGCATGAACAAAACCAAATCACATTGATTTTGAAAAATTAAGTACACATGTAAAATTGTGGTTTGATAATGATAGCACTGTATGTGAATGCTTCATGAATTTCTTGCCCCAAATCTTTCATCTATTTACCTTTCATTGCCATAGCCCAGCCCAGTCCACTGTCCGAGCAATACGGCTGGCCATAGCATATCCGAATTAAGCCTATCCAAGTCACCATGCTATCACTTTCTAATGTCCACGTTTTGCCACGTGTCGAACACCCACAAAGCCTAGGAAAAACACTTGCACATAAATAAATAACGAGCTGAGCTTGCCTCGTACAGTGTTTCCAATGCCAAAGCCAACGTAGCCTACTTAGGTGTTCAACATTTGTTTTCAACAATAGCTATAACCTTTTGCTTCTTTATCAAAGTATTTGCTTTCTTTTTATCAGCCTCACCTTTCCTTGCTCTCATTAATGGAATCTAAGTCTCTTGATGTTGGTTGAATATGTTCTAAACGTATCTTTCTTTGGTGGGAATTCGGCAACTGGTAAGCGCTTTTTTTCCGTCATCATTGATATAATTTATGTATTGGACTCAAATGTGAAATGCCATTACATTATCGATAGTCTGATACACTGGTGGATTTGATAAGTTATACTTTTAAAAACAAATATATAGTTTGATACTTTGATGCATATATACTTTAGTAAAATTTTGGATGGCTTTTTGTTAGTGTGTGATGCTGGCTTGCTTTTTTTGGTTGTTATGTAATGGTGAAGGATTTCTTTTTTCTTCATTGATATTATCTATATATAGATCATTGGACTAGGAGTATGAAAATGCAATTGGAATACTTAAATGATGATGGGATTGATATTTTATGCTGAAAAACTCTTAGTTGGACACATATGTTGATTTTTTTTGTTGCTGTGTATTTGTTATTTTGTGATGATGGTTTAAATTTTGGTTGTTATGGAATTGTGAAGGACTACGGAGTCAGTGGTTTGAGCTTTGAAACAATAAATCCGAATTCCCACCGAGAGCTTTGATTCAGTTAATTCCATTAGGAATAAAATTACTTTTAATTAAGTTAAAAGGAGGGAAGTATGGAGCCTCTGTGTGATTTTTGTGGGGTGTTGAGGGCAGTGGTGTATTGTAAATCGGATTTGGCACGCCTTTGCTTGCATTGTGACGGATGTGTACACTCTGCCAATTCTTTGTCCCGTAGGCACATGCGTTCGCTCTTATGTGATAAGTGCAATTCCCAGCCTGCAATTGTCCGCTGCATGGATGATAAAATGTGTCTTTGTCAAAGCTGTGAATGGAATGGTAATGAGTGTTCAAGGCTGGGGCATCGACGCCAGTCACTGAATTGTTATACAGGTTGTCCTTCTTTGACAGAGTTGTCAAGGATTTGGTCTTCTCTTCTTGATTCGTCTTCTTCAAGTAATTTTGATAGTGGTTGGGAGTACATGACTACACAGCCTATGAGTGAGAACTGCATCAACAACTGTCTGGAACAAAGGGATAACGAGGGCTCATTGGAGTTGGTGGCAACTAAACCGAATGAAATTGAACCTTGCTCTAAGTTTGAGTCTTGGACAGGGCTGTCTTCTTTGATTCCAACAAATCCAAATTACATGCCATACTGCAGAGATCAAGCACCTTTCTTTTCTGAAGAATCAAATTTACCAAAGGTAATTTTTTATTTTGTATTTCCATTTTTTCTCTTAAATTGGTAGAGTAAGTAGATATATTCTAAAAATTTTGTATATTATACTTTAACTAGTTTTCATTGTCTTTATCCATCTAAGGTTACATGCTTACCTTTTTGATTCGGTGAGCATTGAGATTTTGAACTACAAGTTTATCTCCCCAATGTTTAATCTTCCTCATCAAGTAACTCTACTTTTGTCCCCAAAAAAAGTAACTGTACTTTGGTAATTCTAAGTCATGCATTGATTTACTTAATGTACTTCAGGAATCTTCGAATTTCAAGGATCTTGTTGATACTGATGATCTCTGTGAAAGCCTCAACATGGATGATGTGTCATTAAAGAATGGCGAGATATTTGGCTGTCCCCAAGGTTCTACTAAATACCAGTTTGAGGATGGAGGAATGGAATGTCTATCGATGGAGAAAAACCTATCAGTCACTGAATCTAATGGTCCTATTGAGAGTGCTTTAGAGGTTCTATCTTTTCTTGACCTTTATAGCTCTTTCCATTGAGTCATCTTTAATTATTATTCTACTTTCTTCTCCTCAATTCTCTTGTCCAACTTGAAATATTCATGGAGATTTAACATGTAAGACATTCATGCACAAATATCCAATTCATTTTGTTTGCACAGTGCACATAATTATTGACAAAGGTTCATAGTGACATGTCGAATACTGCTGACTTATAAAGTTATAATGCAGGCAACAAAATCCAAAATCCTAGTGTTAGAATTTCAAGTTTCATATTCAGTCAAATGAAATTCTATTTATAGGATTGTTAATGATCAACACTGTGATATCCATTTCCATGATTTCTGGAATATTTAACTACAAGTATGTACAGATCAATTTTGGGGCATGCTTTTTAATTTGGAAGGCTCAAATATGGCTTTTAAGCATTGCTACTACATTTAATCCTTTACTATAGACTTACCTGTCAAAATGGCTGAAAACAATAGCCTTTCTTTGAATTCCACGTGCTTTTGAAGTTTACAAAATTTGCTTGTGTGTTTGACTGAGAGTTACCCTCATGTATGTTTTAGGCATCGTCATCAGGACAGCAAGATTGTGTGGGTTTTCAATCCTCTCATGTTGGTGGGTCAGCTAGTATGATGCCTGTTAGTGGTAGTCCAAATTGCTTACTTCTGAATCCTACTCACACCAGAAACATCAATCTGGGGTTTCCTACTGGGCAAGTTCATTCAAGCATATCACTTTCACTATCCAACATCACGGGTGAAAGCAGTGCAGCTGATTATCAAGATTGTGGATTATCACCAGTATTTCTGACAGTTGAATCACCTTGGGAATCAAATTTGGAGGCTAGCTGCCCACAAGCAAGGGATAAAGCTAAGATGAGATATAATGAAAAAAAGAAAAGTCGAACGTATACGTCTCAACTCTGACTTGATTAAATGATAATTTAACATGATATCTTTATAATCTTACTTATAGAAAAAATATAAAAACTTTATAATCTTGATATATGTATCCTTTTGTTTCAAAAAGTGCTTGAAAGACATCTTTGCTACCTCTGCCCTTTCAAGTTTTCTAAACTATGTTCCACTTATCACAGTCAGTCACGGGTTCTTTTTTAACAGGCATCTTATCTAAGATGGGAGTGTAGGTAATGGAACATAAAGTGCTGACACCTCTTGTATACCTGAAATTAGCATTTATGAGAATATACAAATTTCCTAATTTATTATCTTGAAACTTTATCATAACAAGAGGCTGTGATGCAACTGTATATTTTGTGAATTACATTGCAGAAAATTTTATTTAAACTTTTCTAAATAAAATTTACATGTGAGCATATGTTAGCAAATATATCATGAATTTCTGAAAGATGTCTCTCTTAGAAAGTTCAAAAAGTATGTGGCCTATCTTTGAAGTCTTCCTCTTCTTATTTTTATTTATTTTCTAGAAGTCATGGTTCTGGTTTATGCCCCTCATATCAGAATAATATTATTATGAATAAATTTTGTTTTAATTTTGGTTGAACTGACTGGTAGATTTATGTTTTTCCTTCACTGAAGCCTGCCCTTATACATCCAGTACTTCATTAATATCTCATAACTTTTACTTACAGTCAACTCCTAATTGATTTGGCATGTGTTTCATGTATAGGTTTGGTAAACAAATAAGATATGCCTCTCGTAAAGCCAGAGCTGATACTAGAAAGCGTGTTAAAGGGAGATTTGTGAAACAGGGTGAGGTATATGATTATGACCCCCTCACGACAAGTGACTTCTGAGCCATATCACCCAATCTCCATGTCTTGCCTTGCAAGACAAAGCCTAATTGGACAAGGTATTTCTGCAGCAAATGAATGTTACATTCCCTGCATGAGAAGATAGATATCAATAACTTAATCTAACAGAAAATGCAGTTTTATCTGATGAAAATATGCTTTCTCATTATCAGAATAGGTTCCTAACTCAATAATGATGAATAAAGAAAAGCTTCTTTCTTGTAAAATTTTGTAATTAGGAAAATCTTACAGGTTTCTTTTTATATACCTTTGCAATCCTTTTCATTTTATATTATTATTACTCATGCTGTTAATGTTTTGTTTGATTGAACACATGGAATAGATCCTTTTTTTTCTTTTTTATTAACCCTTATGCTTTGTGTCATGTTCTTATCTATGCAATTCTGTTTGTTCTTTTGTGATTTCAGACTGGGATTGTCCATAGTCAACTGAGTATCATCTTCCAACAGGTTATTTACCTCTCTCTCTCTCTCTGCCTCTCCAGATCCTATATGTATCTAGTACTTTGTTCCTTTAATCTTCAAATCATTAAAATATTAAAAATAAAAACAAAAAGATTTTAAGAATGCTCCCTTTTTTAGCATTATCTTTGATTTTCTCCTTTCATCAATTTACAGCACAGTTCATGCGTACAATGATGGATCTTCAGCATTGGTAGTCACTTAGAATAAATTAATTTAGACATGGTCACGTCTCTGGCAATCTGTATGCTGCCTCACCAATTATTCTTTCTAAGTGTTCCAAAAAATCTCATAGGCAATGTTACTTTTGAACTTCATTATTTGTATAAGCATTGGTTGTATGCCATCAAGATGATCTATAGGTGTCTTCTTGATGCTTAATTTGTTTATGGCACTCAAATAGAAAAAATTGTTTCCAGTTTTACTAATCAATATCTTAATCTTTTGTTTATACTCTGGCAATGGCAATGGATATTCAGTCAGGAAATAGAATTGATGAAGAACGTCGAGTGAGGACCTTTCGGTCATGTTCTTTTGCCTATCCTTATGTAGAACCTCCTCTTGCTTTTGCTGCCAGCTCCACCAACCTTTCTTAAGGCAAAAACCTTATTGCAAGTCATTTTTTTGTTATTGTAGTTTCATATATTTAATCAGTCTCTACTCCATGTAATGATTCCAGATTCATATTTTACAAATTGTAATAAAACTAGAACTTCCATATTTAAGAATGATAAGTTACACTTACCCTTCCATCACAGGTATATTTTTGTATTTAAAGCTTCTTAGTTCTACTGGTTTCTGTTACTTGAAATTTAAAAGAGGATACAATCTATGATGTTGATCTCTTTGATGGTTTTTTTATGGTTTAAGGAAAAGTGTCATAGTTTTGCCAGAATGAGTTGTTCTTTTTGAAGTAGAACGTTAAAGAATCCAGTTAGAATAAACATAAAATGAGTAATCATTGATTTATATGTGGTGCAAAATATGATCCATTTATCAATTCAGGGAATTATTTCTAGCTTCAAGTTTAGCGAAGTCAGTCTTAAAGAATGTATGCTAATTGTCATAAGCAACTCAGTTTGTTATGTACGTAGAAGTATTTTATTAGTAAATCAATAAGATGTACCAATAGGAGATGATAGAAAAGGATAGGTATAGCTCTAATATTATGTTAGAATAAAATAAATATCAGGAAAAAAAATAAAGAGATAGTAGATTCAAAGCAGATTCTTGATTTAGCTTTAGTGGAGTCGGTAGGTCCTTATATATAGTCTACTTGAAAGGGGCTCGAACAGAAAGGCCTAGGAAAGGCTCCTAGGCGTGGATCAATCTCTACTTCTAGTAAATCAGTAACGGAGGACGAATTAACATAGTTTGTCTTTAGTGGCTACATTCACAATGGAAAACTGGTTAATTCTTTATTATTGGATTTTGTGTGCCACTGAAAAGTATAAATTATAAACTAATCAATAATCATAGCCTAACCCTTGACTAATCTTAGGGTCAGGTTAATATAGTTAGGACTTAGGATTTCAAGTAAAATGAACTTGGACTAGGATAATACAATGAAACTTAACCAGAATAACAGTGTACTTGTGCTTTGATACATCTCTAACATTTCCCCCCTCAAATTCAATTTGGAAGCTCGAAGGTAACTTGAGTTTGGTAGGAAAGTGTGAAACTGTAGGCAACATAAAGGCCAGTTGCCAAGCGGGCGCATGGTGATTGAAGCTTGATGTTGTTAAGGAAAGTTCACACATTGTAGTTGTGGAGGAGACTAATCATAGACGTGATCTAAAAAGTTCAACCAAAGATGTAGAACTGCATGACCAAAAAGAAAGCTGATAGAAATAGAAGCTATCAATCAGAGGCTTGCTCTAAGAAACTCGACTATAAATGGTAGAAATGCATCACCGAAGAGAAAGCTGGATAATATAATATATGAGAAGAACATATGAAGATGTGTATGAGTTTTTATCAAGACATTGTAAACGGCAAGGAATTCATCAATACTAGGCCTTGTAGGAGTGGCTAGCAGCATTGATGAGAATTGAGAACTTAGACAATGTCCACCATAGGGAATAGATCGAAGTGAGTTGTATAGAGTGGCTGGTAGTGGTGGTGAGAGGCGATTGCGCTTTGAGAAATTTGTGAGGGCCAAAGAGACCTAGCTTTGATATCATGTTAGCAAAGGTAAGGCATAGCTCTAATACTACGTTAGAAGAAAAAAAATATTAAGAAGTAGAGAGAGAAAGACAACGCGAGGTATTAACAACCTTAGAGGCCTAAAAACAGCGGAAAGCCCTAAGTAGTTATATCCATACCATTGAGCTCTTTGTTACAACTTACAACGATCAAATTGGAAGGTATATGTTGTAGATTAATCATAGCCTAATGTTTTACTAACCTTAGGGTTATAATAATAGTATTATTAGAATTACGTATGCAAGTAGAATTATGATTCTTACCACAATGAAATTGGACTAGGATAATAACATGAGCCTTAACTATAATCATTCAATGTGCTTTAGCCTTGGTATCTCTAATATATAGGAGATACGATTAAAAGAAAATGCATATGTGCATATTCATAAGGAATTGTGTTCTCTAGCATGAATGGACCGATGGTTGGCACACTTGCCGTATAATTCTTTGTTTTGCATGGAAGGAATAAAATTATGATTTAAATTGCACAACAAAAGAGCAATATGAAGTTATAAACAAGCTGCAGAAGACTTTTTGGCCCAAAAAAGAAAAAGAAAGAAAGACAAACTGCAGAAGACGCGGTATAACTTTTGATGCTGGTCTAAAGTTCACAACATTAATGGAAAAAGTGGCTGAAGTTCTGAGAGGGTGTCATCTTTTATTTGTTTGTTTTTCACTCTTTATAAGGGTGGCAATCAAATTCTATGATGTAAACTTTGGGAGGCAAGCAATTGCAGAGACTGATTTATAGATGGTTCTGTAGATGGATATTCACAGCTGATTTACAGCTTCAATTTCTGATTAAAGCAAACCGTTGGGATTCTTGGAAGTACTGGATAATTCATAATCTCTGATTAGAGGATTTACTTCTCAATCAACTTTGCAATCATCTGTGAACTATCTATGATATTGTGTGGATGAAAGGGTATCACGGTCTTTCCAACCATACTTAGTGTTACCATTTACCAATACAGACAATTAATAGCTTTGTCATACGGGTTGTGCCAGCAGATAATTGATCAGGGATTGCTATAGCTGAAACTGTTATCAACATTGAAGTTTAAAGAAAATAATGTGCAATCACCTGGTACAAATTACAACTAATGACAACAATTACAAGAGGAGAAGGCTGTATACCAGATTATATGACATAATAACATGTTATATCGATATGAAATTCAAACTACCATTAGCTTAGATTTGGATACATTGCAATTGATAAAATAATTGGAGATTTTCATTTGCCATATGCATCAGGTCTTCCATATGAAATTCACAACTCTATGCTCAATGATACAAAGACATGTAAGCCTATACCAATCAGACAAAGACTAAACAACCTCACAATATAAAAAATAGAAAAGTAAAGAAAATATTAATTGTAAAAAGTTACAAAAAAAAAAAAAAAAAAATTAGAGAAACAGAAAAGGCATTTTAAGCTTTCTTGAGCACATTTTCTCAGTGTTGGAATTACATTGGCTTCTCTCTGACCAACTAACAATTGTAGGAAGCACCACCTCGACCGAAGCTCCAAGGAGATAACGTTGCGTAAGGTTTTGACATGTGTTGCAGAGAAAGCACCTAATGTGTCTGAGGGCTAAGAAATTAGCCCCATGAACCCTTTTGTCACATTTTCTACATAGAAAAGCATCATCAGCTTGGCAATATAGTGAAGCCTTTGAGTCACAAAGCTCACAAGAAACCGAGCCAGTACTGGTGGCCTCAGGCGAAACAACACCTTGGGGTATAGGCAGATTTCCCTCTTCTAGTACTATACCTTTGCACATTCTTCTTAAAAACTCAATTATGGCATGGCCTAGAAGTTGGAGAAAAGATAGCCTTTTATAGGAAATGTAAAAGCATGATATGCCAATATTTTTTGACTAATTCAAATGAATGTGAATTCTTTCCTGGAAATGCAACATAATGACATGAATGCCACTGCAGGACAATAAAAGTGTTACTACATGACAAAAGTGGCATTGTGTCTTTTACCTTATTTTAAAGACACTGGTCGTACTCTACCAAAAAAGACACTGGTCGTATAAACTTATTAAAGGCATTATGAAGAAGAAAAACTTTGTGGTGGAGAAAATATTTGGAATTAATATTATAAAGTTAATTGTGGCCGAGGATCCTAGTAGTAATTTAGCACGATGGAGAATTTGTGACTCCACTAAGTTTGACAAAATAGCAAAAGCTATAACATGATTGATAAGCCTTTTTTAAGCATTATGAGATGCTGGAAGGAGTGGACCAAGTCAATTGGGGTTACTAAAAAAGAAGAAACTTTGTTGTATGGCCTAGAATTAAAGGCATGCATTTTGGAACCCACCAATTTCCCCACTAGAGTTCTTTGCATGTAGGACAAGTTTTTGAGTTTTAGAAATTGATTTGACTTCTTTTGCGTACAAGCTTCGATGCTCATTCTTTCTTTTCGGACCTTATTCATATTGTGTACGCGCCAAGGCAAGACTGGAAAGAAAGTCCGTGTCCACACAATGTTTTAGCGTTGGTATATTAGTCCACATGTGTGGTTGAAAGTTGAAACTTCAAAAACTCAAACCGATTGCTGGAAGCATTGTGGACATTTCAACCATCTTGTTTGTTAGTAGCAACTCACACGCTGGTTCTGAAATTGATTTAGACACGTACATGTATGAGTTGGCAAGATTGAGATGTGAAAATTGCCCAAAGAAAAAACAAAAGGAAAAAATTTCGGATGGAGTTTTACCTCCAAATCGATTTGAGAAAAATTACTCTAAGTCACTATATGACAATTCAAAAGATCAACCAAGTATATTTTTAATCATATTACTTATTTAATGAGTTATGTGACTTGTCTATATCTATGTATTACTAAAAGTTGAATAGTATCATTTAATGTTGTTACGCTCACATTGAGCCATATCAGCAGCCACGTCATCATTTTTTGTTTTCAATTTTTGTTATATATATATATATATATTTAACATTTTCTCATTTAAAGTGACTTAAAAACTTTATTATTTAAAAATTAAAATATCTTTTAACCATTATTTTTATTATTAATTTTCCAAAACTCTCCCTCCCTTTTACCTCTTCATCTCTCCACTGCTTTCTACCTTAATATCATTTTTTCTCTACATTTTTGTGTTCCTTTATTTTAACCATTCTTATTCTCAACATCTTACTATAAATTTGATATTTTCCTTTTCATTCTATGCATAGTTTTCTCACACAAAAAATGTTACTTTTCTCTCTCTCTCTCTCTCTCTCTCTCTCTCTCTCTCTCTCTCTCTCTCTCAATTTTTTCATTTTTTGTTTGATTTTTATTTTTATTGCATCAATTCTTTAAGTTGATGAATTTTTATGTTAATTAGAATTCTACTTTGGGTTGATGTAATTTATTTTTGTGTTTTAAGTTGTTATATTTTATATTTTCTTTAATTAAATATTATCCTACTGCATTATGCATATAATATATAATAATATAATATTATTATATTACATAGAATAGAATGACTTGTATAATTTGATGCTTATTGCTATATAGTTTATTTTTACTTTTTTTTTCCTCATATCTTATTTTATTCAACATTTAAATCAGGTCACATCCTCCATACTGTTAAATTATGAGGCACAAATCAAGAAAATGGCTAGACACAAACCTGCCTTCCTTGACTATACATTGGGGAATCAATATATTTGTGTGATAAAGGGTCATATAATTTATAATTTAGATAGCACCCATTAAATGTGACTAGGCTCATAGATTGAGCAATTTGTAGACTTAAAAAAGGCTATTGAGAATGTGCTTTTGAATTAAGTCTAAAAAAATATGAACTATTATATATCATTTAGATAAAAACTTTGATCATAGATACATTAATATTTTTTTGTCACATATTTAAATCACGCAAACTTAATAATTTTATATTATGTGTTAGCATAGTCTCTGTTTCTTCTTCTTCTTCTTCTTCTTCTTCTTCTTCTTCTTCTTCTTCTCAGAAATATTATAATCATCTTTAAAGGATGCCAATAATATTGATCTTATGGGAAAAGTTACATAAAATATTAAGAAAAAAAATGTTTTATATTACAATCTACTAAAAATGTTTTACACATTCATCTATTTTAATTTAGATTTTTTTTTTCAAAATAAAATTTTAATTAGGTATTCATAAGTAAACAATGAAATAATGATTCATGAATAAAAAATATATATATATATATATATATATATCTATACATATTTATCTTGTGCAGTTGTAACTTTACATATACTTTTGCATTTATATATTCATCTACTTTAAAACAATCATATTATATGTTTATAACTTAATAATGAAATCTATAAACAAGGTGATTAAAACAATCATATTTGTACAATTCAAAAGTCACAATTTCTTTTTTCAAAAAAAGGCCTTTTAAATTTCCTTAGAATTATTTTTTAAAATATTTTATAAAACCTTTGACATACCATTAACCTAACCACTTCATACATTAAAAAAATTTAAGGCTCATTATTACTTCCGTTAATATATTATGGATATCTTAATTGATTGAGACTAAACTAGAGAAATGTCTTTCATATTTCCTTGAAAATCGAGAAGAAAAAAAAAAAAAAAACCTTTGACATACCACTAACGTAACTACATCTATAACTATTAAAGTCATCCATGATATCTATTTTATTGATAGCCATAAAATTACAACTAGCAAGGGAACATACAAAGTAAGAAAGAATAAATGAAGGAAGAAAAAAAAGAAATGAAATCAAACGTCAATTAATAATTATTATTTGGAAAATAAAAAGGTAGTAAAGAGGAGTAAGAAATAAAATAGAGATGGTTATACAGATGACATTAAAAACTTTATAGTGTAATAAAATCAACAATTAAATATAATAATATAAAATAGTAACTTAAAACTAATCAAATTCTAACTAGGGAAATTATATATATGTGTATATATATATATATATATATATATATATATATAAAATCCTAATCATGCACCATGACTTATAAAAAAATTATTGAATAGTTCTACCTCTTATTTAATGTTTATTTTATACAAATCATCAACCAATAAATACATGATAATGATAAAAATGTTATAGACAAGATTATGAAAAATATGATAAAACTTAAAAAAAAAAATTCTTTATAAAGTCTAAGGAGTAAATTAGTATTTTATCTAAAAAATTATCACGCTATACATGGGTCTGCAACTAGTTTATATAAATTTAAAGAGTTATGTTATTTAATACTATACTATAGAGTCTAGACACAACTTAACTCCAAATTCATACTTTCTAAACAACCAATTGTCCCAAGGTGTCATTTTGAAAAAAATTATCTCATATTTTCTACTTGTGACTTGTTTAGCCAAGGCTAAGTAAGCCCTACTTTGCCTTAGCTATTAACTCATGACACATATAAAGGAACCATCCTCCTTTTTGCATGACTAAAGAATGCACAACATAAGGGAAAATACTCCCAACCTCTATAACTTGCTTGCAAGTACAAAGGACAAGCCTCCCTCTCACAAAACACTTACTAGGATTTTACCTTATTCTAAACCAGCCCAGCAATTGGGGCTTACAAAATATGCACACATTACACTAATCCTACTTAGCCCAAATTTCTTTCCCTTTTACCCACGTTGTTGACATCCCTTATGTGAAGCCCAAACTCTTCATTGACAAGATATTGTTCTCTTTGGAAGTGACACAAAGTCTCTCCCCCAAAGTTTTAAAAGGTCTTTTACCAATTAGAGTCCAAGGCCCTCCATATAAGATTAGGAAACATGTTTTGTCTCACATAGCACTCTCCCTGTAGCTACCTAAGGGTCCGTTTAGTTGGGAGGATGGAAAAGTGGGAGAATAAAAAATGGAGAGATGATGGAAAAGTGGGAGAATAGAAAAGTTTTTAGTTTCCCTCATTTATGTTTCTCTGGGAGGGTGGAAAAATGGAGGGATGAAAAATTTTTTTGTTTGGTTGAAAATAAAGTTTGTATAAATTTACTATCATGTCCCTATTAAATAAAACAAAAAGTAACACATTATACTTGTATGGGGTTTGGTCCCAGGGTCGTTGGGCCCTAGGCCCAGAACTAGAGATACAACACCTGAACCCCTCCCCTTTGGACTTAAGACCTTAACCCAGGCACCCCCTTGAGACTCACCGTGAGCCCAATAAGCATAACGGGACCATTTAACCTTGAACGCCAAAAGCGAACCCTTCCTGATCAAACTTATCTTGGCCGGGTGTGTGATTGCTCGGCAGAATAATGACAGCTTCCCGGTATTGCCTTAGAAAATGTCGCTGTCGAGCAGGCTTTTTGGAGGTGGGGACCAGTTCCAATGCCACTACCACCTTACCCACCTGAACACCCACCTAAAGAAGATAGAATTGGACCCCCATTTGCACTAGCAAGGGGGAGTAATCATAACACCTCCACTTACCTCAGCCTATAAATAGGAGAGGAGAATGAGGAAAAAGGGTGGTGAGCGATTCCAGAGAAAACATAGAGAAAAAAGAGCAATCATTCTAAAAGAAAGAGAATGACTCAGTGAAGAAGAAGAGGGGTTGAGAGAAGCAGGAGAGAATTTGTGTCTTCCGAGCATAGAACCATCCATAGTAGGAAACCCAAAAGCCCACAATATAAATAGATTGTAAGCCCAAGTAGAGGCAGAGCCCACTAACCTTAATTTGGGTTCCCACAATTGGCGCCGTTTGTAGGAATCTCTTACAAAGCTGTGGTTCTACTAAGGCATGAACGGGAAAATGTCCGGAGGTCAGTCAGGGAGCGCTGAAAGTGGCTTTGGGAGGTCTTCTTGGGATCCACCCGGAGAGAAAGAAGGCAGAAGAGATGCGAAGATAAGGAGCATGAGGAAGAGCAATCCGGCCTTAGCGAAGGGTCATTTCAAATGTACCAGACAATGTCCGGTGCTTCGGGACACAATCACTTCAACAAAACGGATGAAGAGCTTGAGCAAAGGAACGAGAAACTTGAGCGTCTTTGTAGGTTGGTGAGGGATTTAGAGTTGCAAGCAAGAGGTAGGCATCGAAGAAGGGACCACGAGGACCGAAGAGAAAGGTCGGCAAGTGTAGAGGATCACCGTGGAGTAAGGTCCCATAAATCTGGGTCTCGTCAACATTGGGATCGTTCACGTGAATATGCAGATCGAGATTCGATTTCCCCAGAGGAGAGACGACCCCGGAATGCGGCCATGGACGCTATGAGCCACGCATTACGCCAAGCTGCTCGATCGCCGTTTTCAAGGGACATCGAAGGAGCACTTATGCCAAGCAGATTTACACGACTGCCGTTTAATTCTTACGACGGAAAGACAGACCCAGTGGAGCATGTAAGCCATTATATTCAAATGATGTATTTGCACACTTATAATGATGCGTTGATGTGTAAAGTTTTTCCCTTAAGCCTCGGCTCCACTGCTCTGAGATGGTTCAATGGGCTAAGGAAATGCTCAATTCATAGTTTTTCTGAATTGATTCAAGAATTTGGTGTCTGGTTCATGACCTGCAGTTGAGTTCTGCAACCTGTTAATGCATTGCTCTCAATGAAAATGGGGGTTGGGGAAACCCTCCACAGTTACACTAGCCGGTACTAGGAGCTGTACAATGAGATTGGAGGAGGTAATGAAAAAATTACGGCGAGTACTTTTCGGATGGGGTTACCCAAGGACTCCGAACTATGGGACTCTCTGACGAGGAGGCCTCTCGAGGATATGAGGCAGTTGATGAGGCATATCGAAGAATATAAACGGTTGGAAGATGATCAGTTACAGAGCAAAGGCAAGGCCCTGGTCATAAATCATCCTCGGCATATCGGTTCGCAATCCAGGCCCTAGAAGGATTTAAGGATTTAGGAGCTGGGGCCACAAATGGGGGAAGTGAATGTAGCCTTCAAGGAACCGGTGCACAAGATTGTGGATCGAATCAAGAATGAGCCGTACTTTCGGTGGCCGAATAAGATGGGGGGCTACCCTTCAAGGAGAAATCAAAACATGTATTGTACTTAACATAAGGACAAAGGGCACACAACCGAACAGTGTAGAGTGTTAAAAGATCATTTGGAGCAGTTTGTCAAGGCAGGGTATTTGAAAGAGTCTGTGGTGGACCCCAGGAATCAGGAAGTCGAGCAGGGTGCTTTGCCCCACGGGAATCCTCTCTCGCCCCCTTTGGGGGTAATAGAAGTCATCCACGTTGCCCTAAGGGGCTCTCAAGTGTCCAAGAGGAGGGGGGTACTAACTGTGGTATTGGCAGAAGGAAGCATGGGTAAGCAGCCCTCAGAGAAGAAATTGAAGTACACGCAGGAGCCCATTGCCTTCAATGATGATGATTTGAAGGGTACGATTCAACCGTATGATGATGCCTTGGTGGTCGCAGCCCAAATATATGGTTTCATAGTAAAGAGAGTGTTGTTAGGTCAAGGGAGTGGTGCCGAGATGATGTATCCCGACCTGTTCAAAGGGCTCGGCCTGAAGAACGAAGATCTCTCCAGGTATGGTACAACCCTGATGGGGTTTGACGATTGTATGGTGATCCTAGAAGGGCAAATCTCGCTTCTCATGAATATAGAAGGTAAGGAGGTGATGGTAACTTTCATAGTGGTCACTTCTTTCTCCCTGTACACTGCGATCCTAGGAAGGCCATGGATTCATGCCATGGGGGCTGTACCGTCCACCCTGCACGTAAAGGTCAAGTTCCCTATCGAGCACGGCAGTGCTGTAGTAAAGGGCAATCAACAAGTAGTCAGGCAGTGCTTAATGGCCGTAGTTGACCAAGGAATCGAACAAAAGGAGTCAGCCGAGAAGACTCCCTTATAGCAATTACAAGAGCCCTGAGAGGGAGTAGGGACCAGCTATGCCGTAGACCTGGTAAGAGTGAAGATATTGCTAGATGACGACAGGAGCTTTCTGTTTGGAACAAGTATAAAGGATGAAGAGAGGGTAGAAATGTTGCTGTTTCTTGTACGAAACGTAGACGTGTTCGTTTGGAGCCCGTATGAGATACCTGGGGTTGATCCCGAGTTCATAGTTCACAAGCTCAACGTGGATCCCTTATACCCCTCCAAGAAGCAGAAGCCACGAAGATCGGCTAGGGAGCACACCGATGCTGTCAGGTAAAAGGTCATGAGGTTGAGGGATGCTGGGGCTATAAAGGAGATCTTCTTCCCAAAATGACTCACGAATACCGTGGTGGTAAAAAAGAAGAACAGTAAAGGGAGGGTTTGTGTTGACTTTACTGACCTAAACCGAGCATGTCCAAAGGATCCATTTCCGATGCCGAAGATTGATCAGCTAGTGGATGCCACTTATAGGCACTCAAGGATGAGCTTTCTGGACGCTTTTCAAGGTTATCATCAGATTGCCCTAGTTGTCGAGGACCAGGAGAAGACAACATTTATAACCCCTGATGTTAACTATCACTATACCGTAATGCCGTTTGGGTTAAAGAATGCCGGGGCCATATATCAACGGAAGATGACGAGAATGTTTAGGGACAAGATTGGGCGTACAGTTGAGGTGTACATTGATTACATGGTGGTGAAAAGCAAATAAGAAATGCAGCACATTGATGATCTCAAGGGGTGTTCGAAGTACTTCGACAGCACAGGCTGCGTCTCAATGCCGATAAGTGTGTTTTCGGAATGGGGGTTGGCAAGTTCCTAGGGTACTTGATCACTAACCAAGGAATAGAAGTCAGTCCCGACTAGATTGAAGCAGTGAAGCACCTCAAACCACCGAGCAAATCAAAGGAAGTCCAAGTACTGATCGGCATGTTAGCTGCCTTTAATCGGTTCATTTCCAAGTTCGCCAACCGTTGCCGACCATTTTATCAGCTTTTAAAGAAGTGGAAGGGGTTCCAATGGAGTGAGGAGTGTGAGAGAGCCTTTCAGGAGCTGAAGGAATATTTGGTGCGGGCACCGATGTTGACAACCCCAGAACTCGAGGAAGATTTATTCATGTATCTCTTAGTATCTGAGCACGCCGTAAGTGCCATGCTTATAAGAGACCAAGGAGTACAACAACCAGTATACTACATTAGTAAAACCCTAGTTGATGCCGAGAGGAGATATTTGCCCTTGGAGAAGTTGGTGCTGGCACTAGTGCAAGCCACGCGGAAGTTACCTCATTACTTTCAAACTCACAACATTTATGTGTTGACCGAGTATAGTCTGTAGTCGTTATTGAAAAGATCTGATTTCACGGGAAGAATAGCTAAATGGGGAACTCGGCTGGGTTCTTTTGATATTAGGTACAGACTAAGGAGCTCGGTGAAAGGTCAGGTCATAACTGATTTTGTTGCATAGTTTTCCCCCAGAGGGGGGAAGGAGATGGTCTGCCTAGTAGAAGTAATCTCGTGGAAGGTATTCATGGATGGTGCTTCCAGCGCATTAGGAGCTGGGGCTGGAATTGTTGTCATCAGCCCGGAAGGAATAAAATTGGAACACTCCTTTAGGTTGGGCTTTAAGGCCTCTAACAACGAAGCCGAGTATGAGGCATTGCTAGCCGGGTTGAGAGTTGTATCCGATCTAGGTGCTAAGGAGGTAGAGGTCTATTCAGATTATCGGTTGGTGGTCAATTAGGTGCAGGGAAGTTTTGAGGCCAAGGATCCCTGGATGATGGAGTACTTACGGTTGGTGAAGCAAACTATGGACTGCTTTTTGAGCGTTAAAGTGGTTCAAGTGACAAGGGGGCCGAACCGGCACGCTGACTTTTTGGCCACATTGGCATCTTTATCAACCGAGGGAATTCCTTGGTTGATAAAAGTGGAACTGGTAGCAAAACCAAGTATCAGTGTAGGGGTAGGTGTCTCACTGGTAACGGTTGAGCCGTGTTGGATGATTCTGATCATCAACTTCTTAGCCGAGGATCGTGTGCTAGCTGATGAGAAGGAAGTAGAAAAAGTACGCCGGACAGCTGCTCGGTATTGGCTGTCTGCCGAGTGTAAGTTATATCGGAGATCTTTTGATGGGTCGTACCTGCAGTGCTTGCACCCCAGCAAGATTGAGGAACTCCTAGCCAAGCTACATGATGGAGCGTGTGGGAGTCACGTGGGGGACGTTTGTTAGCTCACCAGGCAAAGACCCAAGGATTTTGGCGGCCGCAAATGCAAAAGGATGCTAATGAGTACGCACGAAAATGTGAGCAATTTCAAAGGTACGCCCCCATGATCCACCAACCGGTAGGGAACTTGAATCCCATCAGTAGCCCCTAGCCATTCATATAGTGGGGGCTAAATATCATTGGTCCATTCCTCCGAGCGACAAGTAACCGAAGGTTTGTCCTAGTAGCCGTGGACTACTTCACCAAATGGGCAGAGGCAGAGGCATTGACAAACATCCGGGACGTGGATGTTCAGAAGTTTGTATGGAGGAATATATTGATGAGATTCGGGGTACCGGAGTCCCTAGTGTTAAATAACGGGCTGCAGTTTGATAGCAAAGCTTTCTGCGAGTTTTGTGGCAGCTTTGGCATCATAAATCGGTATTCCACCCTAGCATATCCACAGTGCAATGGCCAAGCCGAAGCCACCAACAAGGTCATTGAGAACGGGTTGAAAAGGAGGTTAGAAGGCGCTAAGGACAGGTGGGCAAAGGAGTTGCCAGTGTTTTATGGGCATACCAAAATACCCGGAGAAGGTCCATAGGAGAAACCCTATTCTTCCTAACCTATGGAACGGAGGCAGTTATACCAACAGAAGTGAACTTGTGCAGTGCCCGGGTTTCAGGATTTAGTCCCACCGAGAATTTAGAGTTGATGCTGAAACAGTTGAACTTGTTGGAAGAATGCCGGGAATCAGCGACTATACGGATGGCAGAATATCAGCAAAAACTTACCTAGAGATACAATAGGGACGTGAGGAAAAGGGAGTTTAGAGCAGGAGATCTGGTAATCTGAAAGGTGGTGGGGAATACACGAGACATCAACGTTGGAAAGTTAGCACCAACTTGGGAGGAGCCATATAGAGTTACCGCCATTGTAGGTGTAGGGGCTTATTATTTGGAGGACTTGAATGAAAGACCTTTTCCCCAGCCATGGAACGTCCATAACTTGAAGAAATTCTACCACTAATTGTCAGTACACAGAGGGTACATATTTAGTGTAATGTTATATATGTGTATTGTTAATGCAAAAGTGATGTTTATCCATGCAGGTGTATTTGTACTTATAGTTCCATCGTTGTTGACTCATTAGCCCCGGGCAATACACATAAAGAGAGCTAAGGTAGAATATTTTCGAAGGACGAAAACTTAGCATTAAAGTATTCTAAAGACAGAAACCTGTACTCGGTTCGATCTCCATCACCGAGCAGGTGGCAACCTTGCACTGAAACATATTCTATGGATAGAAACTTGATCTCGATTCGATCTCCATCACTGAGCAGGTGGAAATCTAGCATTAAAATGTTCTAAGGAAAAACCTGTCCTCGATTCGATCTCTACCACAGAGCAGGTGGAAACTTTGCATTGAAACATATTCTATGGACAGAAACCTGATCTCGGTTTGATCTCCATCATCGAGCAGGTGGAAACCTAGCATAAAAATATCCTAAGGACGGAAAACTGTTCTCGATTCGATATCCATTATCGAACAGGTGGAAACTTAGCATTGAGTATTTTCTAAGGATAGAAGCTCGTCCCTGGGTGGATCTTCATCACCTGACAGATAGAAACCAAATCTCAAAATTTGCTTAAGAACAGAGGCCTGCTCCTGATACAATCTTGATCACCGGATCAGAAGAAACCTTGCGTTGCGTCGTACTGATAATAGAAACCAGCTTCCTGGCTCTTCCTTAATCGTTGAGTACAAGGAGATTACGTCAAAATTATTCAGGGGACTAAAACCAGTCTCTCAAATTCAATCCAAATCATGAGGGAGACAATTACCTTACACTAAAATTTTCCTAAATAAGTTTACGCATGTCAAACTTGGTTCTTAACACCGAGGAACCAATTCTTTCTGGACACAGGTGATCTCTTCCAGGCCGATCCTGGCCACTATACATGCCTGGATACTGCCCGGTCTTTAAAAGATAAGTAAGAAAGCAGTTTCAGTTACCGATCAGAGGTAAATCAGGATTAAATTGCCCAATCATTTGGAATATGTGTACTTATATAAAAGAGAGATAATCAAAGAACATGACCAAATAGCAACTTAGTAGCAAACATTCATAAACACAAATAAATATTAATCTGATGTTTTGTCACCACAACCCGGTGACCATAGAAAAATAGTATTTAAGAAAATTTGGTTTAAAACCATTGTTTGGTCACCACAACCTGGTGACAATAGGTAAACCAAACATGAAAAATTTTATACACGAACAGTAAAAGAAAAGCAAATTAAAAACACAAACGTCAGACTATAGGATTAGTGGGCGGGAGGTTGATTGCATCATCAGCTCGCTGGTCCGGAGCATCCTCGGTCAGTAGCTACTGGACTTCTTCATTTTCGACGACGTTGAGGTTACTGGTGACATTGAGATTAGCTGCATCCACATGGGCATCAATGGCTTGCACCAGCTCTCTCATGTTGGGGGTATCCTCGTCATCGGCGGCATCAGCCTGACTCTAAATGGGGGGAAGAGGAGCCGGGTATGGGATTTGCTCCGAGTTCCTCAGTGGGGAATCCTTGGGCACTCCCATTGCCTGAAGGGCTACCAACCACTTCTCCCCGAACCCATGAGCCCAAGCTTGGTGGACGGTGGGCTCCACGGAGTTCTCAGCAACCGCAAAACCCTCGTTGTACCATTTATTCTCACAGGCTTTAAGGGCCGCCTTTAGATCAGCTATCTCATCAACACGGGCCAGGTTTAAGCTTTCTGCCTTCGCCAATTTAAGCTCAGTGCTCACCAGCTTAGCTTCCATATCGGCCAGTCTCTTCTTAGCCAGCAGCCGAGCCTTCTCCAAGGACTGAGCCTTCTTTTCGGCAACCTCAGCGGCTTTACTCCTCTCATTTGCTGTGGCATTAGCGACATCCTTCAATGCCTTCTCCTTCTCAGCTTCCTCGGCAAGCTTTTTCAGCCTCTCCCCAAGGATAACAATGCAACAATAACAAATATAAGAGTGAAAAGATTACTCATGCATCAAAAATAAATGAGAGAAGGAAGGGGATGGAATTACCGTGACCGTGTGCCACTGTAGCCGCCGCGCTATAAAATCCTCGAAGCCCTCTGAAAGGAAATGGACATCCTCTGGCAGCAATAGCCCATGCACTAAGCTTTGCGCTACCCGCCCCCCCTTCGCCTTGGGCCCTAGTCCGTATGCTCGCTGAAGTTGGCAAAGGCCCGTCATCGAGCTTGAAGGTAGGCTGCTAGCTTAGCACGGGTTGGGGTAAGGATGCCATGTCTGCGCCGGTTTGGACATCAGGCAAGGGCCCACCCACTGACTCCCGAGTCGTAAAGCCCCCTGATACTTGGGGAGGAGTCCTCGTTGGAGCGTTACTTAGGATCTTGGGCAGTTGGTCCTCTAAACGCTGTTTCTTTTTTGCATGACCGATTGGCGGAGGAGGGGTCCGGTCTTTGCCTTGCGTTTGTTAAGGTTGAGCTGGTGGTTGAGTACCGGGTAGAAACTGGTCAATAGTCATCTTCCGCCTGATCACCATCTCCGTACCCTGTTTGGCCTCGGCAATCTCTTGCTCTGTCGTTTGGGCCCTAGCTTTGTCCTCTTCAATAGGGATGTGGACTTTGCGACTCTGAGACACACGTTTAGCTGATTTGTCTCTCACCGGTGCAAGATCCTCTGCTGTAGTGTATTTGGGGCCGAGGTCCCGAGCTTCTCCAATAGTTAAGGAAGGTGGGAGGAAATTTGCGTGCACAAATCAATATAAGAGAAGAAGGGGCTGTCCACTGACAACGCTTGGCTGAACAATTGCCAGGTTAAATATATAGGGTTAATGCCGAGTATCAAATAGGATACTCAGAGTTATCTGTCCGTGTGTACAAAAATTTCTAATCTAAGTATGAAGTTAAGATCTCTCACGTCTAAGACTTTGAGGTCTTTTCTAAACCTATTTCCTTCTGCAAAAAATCAACAAAGAGACCCATTAGTGTACATGTATATAACTAAGTAAAAGATTCAAACTTAAAGCAAATAGAGGTTCTCGGTACCGACCAACATCAAGTGGTGAGAACGGGCAAGGGAGCTAATCAGCAAGCCAATTACCGCTCACCTGGATGAATTCCCCCGCCAAGTTTTGTTGGAATCGAGAAGGCATGATATCAGCCATACCCGCATATCCCTAGTCTTTAGGTAGTAATTGTTCTTAATGTTCCCGCACAAACTATACATGAAGTTAATATCATGGTGGTTTAATTGCAGACCAAATATTTGGTTTAACTTACTAACACAAGTTACCACTTGGTAAAAGTTGGGGGGGAGTTGGTCGAGACACAGACCATAAAATTTGAGGGTACCAATAATAAGAGGGTCCACGGGGAACCTAACCCCACCCTCAAGAATAGCCATTAGAGGAAAAAATATGGTGTTTGAACCACTACGCCTATGGAGATCGATATCACCCTTATGACAATAGGCGATATCAACATGTGAACATTATAGGTTGCCCTAAAGCTAGCCAAGGATGCCTCAAAAGAAAGGAGGTGAGAATAACCCATTCCTAAACTCTAAGATCAAAGGGAAACTGAAAGAGAATAAAAGAGTAAAGAGGAAAGATAAAGAAGACTTGCTGGGGACTCTAGGAAGTGATGATCTGGGCTGGAGGTTTTACGTACAGGAAAACTACGCTCAAGAAGTGTGCTCGGCAGAGAGGGAACTGAATAAGAGAGGATGCAGAAAATGGTAAAGGAAATCAGGAGGAGCTATTTATAAAAATAAGAGCATTTAATGGAGGAAGAGGCTGGAAAACCCCTGTGATTCCTATTGGTAACCCCTACACGCGTGGGTATGGTACACAAACTGTTAGACGGTTCGTGAATCGTCAGGCCATAATTACTGACAGATGTGACAGCCTGGCATAGCACTTTTTTTTAAGGTGGCATTGATGGCCATTTTGCTTGTTAAACAGTTGACGACCGAGCTTCCCGAGGGGACAATAATATTCGGATAATCTTTGATTCGCTTTCAGTGTTGGTCACGAATCAAGGGGGGGCTATTGTATGGGGTTTGGTCTCGGGGTTGTTGGGCCTTGGGCCCTGAACTAGAGATACAACACGTGACCCCCTCCCCTTTGGACTTAAGACCTTGACCCAGGCGCCCCCTTGAGACTCATTATGAGCCCAATAAGCATAACAGGATCATTTAACCTTGAACGCCAAAAGTGAACCCTTCCTGATCAAACTTATCTTGGCCGGGTGTGTGATTGCTCGGCAGAATAATGACAGCTTCCCAGTATTGCCTTAGGAAATGTCGCTGTCGAGCAGGCTTTTTGGAGGTGGGAACTAGTTCCAATGCCACTACCACCTTACCCACCTGAACACCCACCTAAAGAAGATGGAATTGGACCCTCATTCGCACTTGCAAGGGGGAGTAATCATAACACCTCCGCTTACCTCAGCCTGTAAATAGGAGAGGAGAATGAGGAAAAAGGGTGGTGAGCGATTCCAAAGAAAACAAAGAGAAAAAAGAGCAATCATTCTTAAAGAAAAAGAATGACTCAATGAAGAAGAGGGGTTGAGAGAAGCAGGAGAGAATTTGGGTCTTCCGAGCATAGAACTATCCATAGTAGGAATCCCAAAGCCCACAATACAAATAGATTGTGAGCCCAAGTAGAGGTAGAGCCCACTAACCTTAATTTGGGTTCCCACAATACTTTAAAAAGAAATTGTTTATAGATGGACACTTCATTAAAGTTTTTTTAAAAAAAGCATAAGAAATTAACCCAAAAGTATTTTCTAAAATTAAAAAAAGAAAAAAAAAAAAAGAAAAAGCCAACACATCTAGGCAAAATCAAAGGAAAAAAAAAAGCCAACACGTTAATGGAGAGAAAAAAAAATCAAAGAAAAAAAAAAAAGCCAACACGTTAACAGAGAAAGAAAAAATCAAAAAGAAAAAGAAAAAAAGCCAACACGTTGTTGGTGAAGCCCAATGTGAGGGGTATTTTTGGAAGCTCATTTCATGAGCTTCCGCCTCTTAGTTTTCTCCCCATTTTAGGGAGAAAACTTTTTGGTGGGCTTAGGGAGAAAACACCTAAGCCCCATAACTTATTTTCCTTTCTTTTCACCCAACCAAACACACTTCAAAAAAGTTTTCCTTCCTATTTTCACTCCAAAGTTTTCCATCCACCCTATTTCACCTAAAAAAAAACACATCTTAAATGTCTCTCATTCATCTCTTCTCCTCATGTTGTTGCCTCCTTTAATAACTTCAATTAATGCTCTATTTGTTTTGAAGTAATTTATTTTCAAGTGTTTGGTATGATAAGTAAAAATTTTCAAACAGACCACTAAAATTGATGGCTTAATCATTGGAGTCACTGGTGTTGGAGGTCCTGTGATCGAACAGTCATGGCTTCGATGACCAGACCACTGCACCAATGGTTAAATCAAAGTCTCTAGTTATTGGACCACTAGAATTGATCGTCGAAGTGGCAACTCTAGTGATCGGATTGCTAGCACTAGTCATTAGAACATGATTGGACCCTGGCATCAGTCTGCTAACACTAGTTGTTGGAGTGGCAACTTCTGCCACCAGATTGTCGACATTAGCTACCTAGCCCACCGAACTGGTGGCCTTGCCATTAGATGGGATGGGGTGAAACTATTGTATATTTTTGTAAAATGTTTTATGAAAATTTTAAGATAAAATGTTTTACAACTTTTTACAAAGAATTTTAAGGTTAACAAAAAATATTTTTCAAGTTTGGCGACGTTTTACATGCAAGCAAACACCTAAAATTGGGAAAACATTTTTCAGATAATATTTTGCTTTAAAAAAAAAATGCAAGAAATAAATGTCATGACAATTACTAGTCTTGGAACTTCTCTTTGTGACCAAATACTTGCTATCCTAGAGGCTTTCCATGATGCAAACATATGTTAAAGGTGGTATCTACATGCCAACAATTTGATAACAATCGCACCAAGATGTTGTCACGTGCACATCTTGCTACACTTGTTCTAGCGCACCACATGTCACGAGAACCTATCTGGCACCCCAAGTATATCCAAACTCATACAGGCTTAGAGCATTCACATTGGGAATGGTAAATGCCATATGTTGCCTCTATTTAGCATTTGTCTCTTAAAAACCTCCTCCATCCGATCTTGCAAAAAGGTGCAATTGTAAAAAATTTTGCAATTATGCTACGATACCATCCTAAATGTGAGACGGTACTGTAGCACAATTGTAAACCTAAATAATTTTTTTTTTATTTCCTACTGAACAAATATCTGCCTCTTTCTCTCTTCATTGTCTCATCTCCTTTCCACTTCAAACTCTCTGTTCCCACTTCGTCTTCCAAATCAAAACCACAATTGTAAACCTTTTTTTTTTTTTTTTTTGCTTCTTTTTTTCCTCTCTATCTTCCCTTGAATCAAGCCTCCATGGTGGAGATGTGGTGTGGGGCTCATGGATAGGTGGCTGGGTTTCATCTTCCGTGGTGTGGGTTTCATTTTCGGTGGCTAGGTTTCATTTTTGGTGGTATGGGTGGCTGGGTTTCATCATTCCTTGGTTCGGTGGTTGTGGTTTTGTGAGTTGGTGGCAGTTGAGGTGGATCGGAAATCAGCAATTGGCATGGGTTCCGATTTGTGGTGATATTGCTGTTTCGATTTGTAGTTCCGATTTGGTTTCGATATTGCTAGTTTGTTTGAGTTGCGATAGCCTTTTTGGGTTTGTTCATGGTGGAGGTGGTGGCAGTAGGGCTATTTTTTTTTAATTAATTTTTTTTATCGGTTGTGGCCGGTAGGGCTGTTAGTGCTCGACCCAACCTGTGAACATGACACGAACCCGACACGGGTTTTTTCGAGTTAGGGTTGGGCCTTAATGGGTTTGGGTCATAAACGGGTCGACCTGAAAGCCACATGATAAGAAACGTGTCATAAGCGGGTCAACCCACGTAACCTGTAATAGACATGTTTGACACGCTAATTTATTTATGTCAACCCAAAATGATTCACTTAACACAACCGTTTAATTTGTATAACAAATAAATATTTATTTTATTTTAGATTTGCCAAATACCTTTTATATCCAACCTATATTTTAAATTTAAAAAGAAAAGTGAATAATTATAAAAACTTACAAGGGATATAATTGGAAATTGAAACTTTACAAACCCTGGATCTCTAAACCCTAAAAACCCTAAATCTCTAAACCTTCTTATAAATATCTAATTTTTTATTTATTTAATTTCAGTTGTACTACTCACTCTACTATCTTATAGTTTCACGCCAAATTCTCAAACTCAAAGTCTCAAACCGATTATTGCTCTCTCTTTTTCTCTAATGTGTTTATTTTTTCTACATAATGCTTTTGTTCTAAAAACTTTGAACCCATGTGCCGTTATTAATATATGAGATATATTAATTGTTAATTAAGACCATAGTTATAGCTTTTGTCTTGTGCCGTGTGCTTTTGTTTTTTGTTTGTGTGTGTGTGTGTGTGTGTGTGTATTAGTGTTGGACACATCTGCATATCTTGCAAGTGGGTTTATTGAGATAGTTTATAAACTAGATCTGATGGGTATTGCTTTTAAAGATTACAAGAATGTGGGTTAAAGACTTGAAGTATATGCATTGCTTTTGGGATGTAAAAAAAATTATTTCTAAATGGATGTTATATTTAATATTATGTAGTTTGAAATGGGTTGTATTACATTCGTGTCAACCTAACACGACTCATTTATTAAGTGCGAAAAATGGGTTGGGTAAAGTCAACCTGCCTTATTAAGAGGTCGGGTTAGGGTTAAAGGATCATGGCATGATTATTGAATGGGTCAGGTTAGGGTTGAGCCATTTAGTCGAATACCCTTACCTTGACACAACACGAACTCGACACGTTAACTCGAATTGACACCCCTAGTGGCCAGTGCTAGAGGTTGAGGGAGAAAAAGAGGTTGGTGGCTCTCTCAGTGATGGGTTTTGGTTGTGGGTATGGGTATGGCCGTGGCTTTTTTTTTTTTTTTTCCTTGGTGGTGGTCGATTTGTGACTGATGTGGTGGTGGTGGTGGTGATTTTTGGTGGCCGTGGGTGATATTCATGGGTGTGGTTGAGTTGTGTTTTGGTCATGGGTGATGTTCATGGGTTTGGGTTGGCAGTGGGTGGATGAGAGAGAAAAACACAAAGAAGAAGAATAGAGATGAAGAGAGAAGAGGGCGAGATTTTTTATATTATTTTAATATATTGTAGGTAAAAATAAAAGTTGGGATACTGGGTGTATTGTAAAATGGTATTGTATAATTGATAAAGTAGGTTTTTGATATGGTAAAATATAATAGGATAGAATTTGCGAATGTGAATGCTTACACCCAGGTGAAAGATTTTAACATTTTGGGATTGTAAAATAGCAATTTGGGAGTTTTAGAGCATTCACATTTGCAAATTTTATCCTATTCTATTTTACCATCTCAAAAACCTACTTTATCAATTATACAATACTATTTTATAACCAAATCCCCAATGCTAAAATGCTCTTAGCCAATTCATTCATGGAGGGTTTGGCCAATGATAATGCCACCTTCGAATTCTAATCACATTACCCCACAGCCTATCACCACGCTATGCAATCTAGCCATGCTTTTGTCAAGTATGTCATGGCTACATGAGTAGTCCAGTCCACCCACTGTCCATTAATCTACCTATGGCCAACCCCACCCAAGCCTACCATGGCTCATGCTATCCTCACGTGGCTTTTTACTAGCCAAGCGACGAGTCATGACCACGATCAAACACATTTTCGATGGTGTAAATTGTATTTTTGGGCAAAGTTAAAAGGTATATAATTATAACTTTATGAGCGTCCGTTTGAAAATACATGTAGGTAAAAAAGTGTGTGAAAATACGGGTAATATTATTTAAAAACTGAAAACATGTGTTTAAAATAGTATACCAAACAGGGCTTAAATTATCCAAGTAAAGGTAATAGGAATAGCAATTGATTTTTAACCCAATAAATTTCTAACCTGAACCCAGCTAGGTCGAATCCAAACCTGATCGACCTCATCAATTTGCCAGCTCTAGGCACATGCAATATAGAATTATAGAGCCTAGAGTGTCTAGAGACTCTCTACCTTTTTTTTTTATGAACGAAAATGGGGGGCGGGGGCGACCATATGTGGCTTACTTCCCAAGGCGTGACCTAATAGGGGCACCCCCCTGCTAGGGAATGTTGGATTAAGACATAGCTATTGTGACCGGGGTGCCACAGACCTCACCCTAGCACACTAAGAGAGCCAGTGGATGAGGTATAATGCATGCTAGGAACCTACCCCCCACATGGTACCCATCACGTCTCGAATGAGGAACCTCATGCATGCATGCGGGATCTCACACCAATTGGGCCATCCCTTCTAGGGCAGTAGAGACTCTCTACATGCACACAACTACACCCAAACTTCATGCTTCTCCAAAAAGCCCAGCATCCCACTCGGAAGGCTATCTTTGAAAAGAGGCCGTATCTCTGTCGGCTTCACTACATGGGCCACCCAAAGCTACTTACAAAGTCAGTAATCTAAGACAATGCAATGCAGTTCTAGGCCCTTTATTTTAGTAACAGATCTCTTTATTGTGTCTTCCTTGGCCCAAGCTAAGAAATATAATAATACTTTAATTTTTAGTACCGGGTGGTGATGATGATGCCTCTTTTGTTCACCGTGAACAAGTCAAGATTTTTTATTTTATTTTTTATATTGAATTAGAGAAACTAGTCACTAACCCGTGCGATGCACGGGAAAGCTGTTAAAAATGGGATCAACTCAAAAAAAAAAAAAAAAATATATATATATATATATATATATATTGGATCCAAAGGAAGTTACAAATTGTCAAGCTTTACAATTGAAATCATTTGCAAATTAGACTACAAAATTGGATAAAAGAATCAATTGCATGTTACGAACTGTCCAGCTTTTTATTGGTAGCAAAATCACTTGCATGTTTGAATTTGGTCTTAATGGATTAAGTGCAAATCTTTCATCTTGATATTCCAGTATCAGGATAGATGATATGTTTTTGATAGGTAAGAATTAAGATAAAGAACAATTACACATCCACATAACTCCAAAAAAAAAAAAAAAATCATTTATTGAAGAACCTCAAAAATGTAAATTTTTCCAAACAAAACATCACATATAATGCAGAAGCACGTGTCTACATAACTTTTGAATCATCCAAGTGCAGCAACATTAGAAGCAACCTTTAGGCTTTTGCCCTTTTTCAAGTGGATCCTAAACAAAGTCATTTTTTCCTTCTCAGTTCTTTGCATCATTCTACAACATAAAAATCACAATCAACACGTATACATCTCATAAAATCCATAAGCCTTTTTCCTTGTTTTTTAGAAAAATTTTCCTTCACCCTCCTTAGTTTGACTGTAGAAGTTAAAAATTATAATTTAAAACTAAAAATTCAAAGTTTACTTCTTTATAGTGTTTCACATAGAGTAGATACAAAACCAAGCTTTCAATAAGAGTTCAAGTTAATTTCAAAACACAAACAGGTAGAGTTCAATATGATGAAGCAAAAACCTTTGAGAATGAAACTATACATACTTCAAATAATTGGAAACTTGTCGAAGCATAATCTCAGTCATAATTAGAAAGACTTTTATCATGAATGAGCTCTAAAGTGTAAACTACCAAATAAATTGAGTGGCATCATATTAGGATGATAGACTATCAAACATTAATTTTTTTTTTTTACTTAAAAAACATTTCATTGACAAACTGAAAGCACTCAAATAAAACTTTCATCAACAAATTCAGAACTATTGATTCAGAACCTAACGATAATCATTCATGTTGACTTCTAAAAGTTCTACAAAATGACAATGTTACAATAGCAAAAAAAGAAGCAATGTCACCATGATACCTGAAAAAATGATATACAAAATGCTAAGCACACTACCAAAGTAATAAAATAAAAAGGTAATAGTAATACCTTGCAAATAATCTGTTTGTTTCTTTAAAGCTCCTATAATTCTTGAATAGGAATGGATTTATAAAAAAATATTATATTACTCATTGAAATTTCTTAAAAAGACACAAATGGATTATCTGCTATATAAAAAAATCATTAATGTGAGCATATATCATATACATTAAAAAAAAAATCTAAAAATCTTTAAGACAAAGTAAGCCTAGAGTCATATTTATTTCAATTTTTTTTTTGGGTCAGTGTCAGATTGCTAACCTTGCTATAAAAGATAGATAAAAAAAATAAAATAAATTGAAGTCATATGGGCTTACCCTTCCATGCGCAAGAGCAATGGTCGTGATAGTTGTAGTTGACCACATATATGAGACAAATAACTTTTCATTAAGAAATACCCATCAAGGTTTGCAGCAAATTCAAGAAATTTCGTTCAACATGAAGCAAGAACCATCCAAAATTACAATGAAAGAAGTCCTCAACTCAAAGATAAATAGCAGTAAAAAAACCCCACTTACTTTGTCTTGAAATAATCTTTCATTAAGACCAAGCCATATGTAACTGATAGTGACACCAAAGACCAGCTGAACATAAAATATACCAAACAAATGAGGGTTCCTTGTTCATGAAAATTGTTCCTTAAGGCTTCCAATTCAAACAAACATTTGGCACTAAAGAACAATACTTTTTACCAGCCAAATTACTTTTGACTACCTAATTGAAATATGTGAATAAAATACACAAAAGAGAAAACAAATGAAACACATTTATTTTGCTTTCTAATGATTTACAATCAGAAAATAAAATTGTTGGAAGCAAACCACAATACATGTAAATAGGGAAAATATAAAGAACATAAGAAAAACTATACTTAACATAGAATTGCACATTTCCATCATAATGCAAATCACTTTATTGAATTGTTTATCAAATCCATTATTTCACTATGTTCGAAGTAAAGACATATATAGTCTCTAAAACATAAAATAGCTTAAATTGCGACAAATCCATTATTTTTTCTTTGTTTTTTTTTTTTTTTGATAAATCAGAGAGAATATGGTATTATTTGAGTTCAATAGGTTCAATTATAGGCTTCTAAATATTTTCAAGTTATTTTGGATTTGAATTGTAACATGGAACTAATAAAGTAGGGAGAATTGGATTATGTAGTAGAGTCTAGCTTCATTATTTTCCTCCAATTTTCATTGCAAATTCTAAAGTAATTTTAAGGTATTGGATTCAAAGAACTTTGCTTCATATTACATGAATGATATTATAGGTAGGTTATATGGCAATTTCAAAGTAAATTTAGCATTTGATGGATTAAACCTTCATTGAAACAAATCTGCTTGTAGTTAGTCTTAAATGAGTAATTTCAAGATGATATTTTTCTTCCTTATTTTTGGATTTTGGTAGCAAAATTTGATCCTGTCTGGATTTTATTGGTTAATAAACATTCTTTCATCTAAAGAAGAGATTTAATATCAATTCATGTGTGTATGCATGTTTTTTTCATAGTACTATTCTACATACCCATAAAAATTAGATAAAGAAGTAATAAAAACAATGGTAAACTTGAGATGAAATAATAATTAAACTAAACATAAAACCAAGCTTGACCATAACCTAGAAACTTAAATTAAATCCAAACACAAAAAAATGACTCACAGAAACGTCAAGGGCATGCCAAGGATGCTCATCTAATAAAAGGATAGGAAATATCATTACCGTCCCAAAAGATAAGCAGCAAGTATTGTATAAACCTTAACTTGTATTATTCATTCAAGCCATCACCTTTTTTTGGGTGCAAAACTCCTTACACAAAACACAACAAAGGGGGAAATAAAGAATTGCTAACTCTGACTTACCGCATCTTGCTCACTCAATTCAACAACAGATTCTGGCTTCATTCCTGTAGCCAAAAGCTCAGCTGGAATTCACGGTTAAGTAAAACATCCAGTAACAGCCCAAATAAATCTTATCCATAAAACATAAAACTAAAATTGACCCTAGTATGTTATCAATCCAAAGAATCAAACCCATATAAGCCATTCAGATAATCAAATCCAACATAGTTGTTACTTTCATACTTTAAAAATAATCACTTTTCCACTAAGTAACCCCTGAACTCACAAACTTGATGCAATTTTCAATCTACTTATATAAAAATTCAATCTAAAATCTTTAATGGATTTTCTCATGGCCAATAATTGAAATTAATAAAACACACTACGGGCTCCAAACCCATCAATCTAAGCTAATCATTCAAAAGAAACACTCCCAAAAAAAAACCCTAAATCATATTTAACAACTAAAAATGAAACCCTAAATTATAGAACAAAATAAAAAACTTACTGGTAATGTTTGTGGAGAGAATCTGGTTTAATGGTAAAGTCTCAAAATCAAAAACTTTCTGCCACTAAAGGAGTGGGAGGCTGGCGCCCATGGACTATAGTTTAGGGGGTTTGAAAATTGAGAGAGGCAGAGAGAATGGAAGAGGCAAAGAACCAAAAACGAAACCCTAAATAATATTTAACAACCAAAATTATAGAACAAAATAAAAAACTTACATGTAATGTTTGCAGAGAGAATCTGGTTTGACGGTAAAGTCTCAAGATCAAAAACGTTCGGCCACTAAAGGAGTGGGAGGCTGGGGCTCGTGGGCTATAGTTCAGGGGTTTGAGAATTGAGAGAGGCAGAGAGAACGGAAGAGACAAAGAGGATAAGGCAGAGTGTATATATTGGGTTTGGGTTTTAGAAAACCCCTTGCGTATATGTTTTTTCTTTTTCTTTTTTTTTAGTTTAAAAAAGTTTTTGTTTTGGTTTTTTTTTTTTAATATTGCTGACGTGGAAAATTGTTGGAGCTTCAGAGGTTTCGGTTTTATATATATATATATATATAAAAATATATATATATATATATATATATAAGTCAATATTTAAATTTGTGAAAAGAGTTTTTTTTTTATAATTTTTTTTCTTATTTTATGGACTAAAATAGTTTCTAGTTTTACATATTTTGGAATTGATATTAAATGAATTTTCTTAAATTTTATGTTACATCATGTGAAGAGTGAACCCACAAATTACCATTGGTCTAATAGAGTTTCAACTTTTGATGTATTGTAGAGAATTTAAAATTTTTTTTTTTGGTGCTGAATAATGTATTGTATTTTCGAGTTAGTAACAAAAATAAGCAACATTAACCATACATAGATAATGGACCTCACGACTTCAGTGTATTTACAATATTACCATTAGAACTCATATCTTATAACTTGAAAAGGTCAAACATACTTTTTAGGCGTAAGACCTACCAAAAGTGAGTAATGGTTGTAAGGCCTATTAAAAGTGAGTAATGGATGATGGAAACAAAATAATGGGTAATGGAAATTGTCTATTTTTTTTTTTTTTTTAAAGTCTAAACTCTAAACAAATTAACAAATTTTATTTATTTTTTTTCGCTGATGAAAGGATGCATTAACAAAATCTATTTAGCACCGAACGAATGTGTACATTTACAAGTACGAGCGGTACCTAACTGCGTATACGATGTTAATAATTTTTTGAGTTTGTCGGGGGGATTTTTTTTTTATAGAATGTCGGGGGAGGCTTTCGACGCATATGTTGTTGTTGTTGTTGGTGTTTTTTTTTTTTTTTTTGGTTATAATACAATTGTGCCGTGTCTCTTTAATGTACACGTGTCCTACAACGCGAGTGACTTTCACACAAAAACGATGTTTTTGTGTTTTTTTCAAAAATCATTAAATTTGAAAACGATTGACAACGGATTAGAATTAGTGGTATTTGGTGCAGGTGCTTCCCTCGCTCAAAAATATCCACAAAGGAGGAAAAAAAAATATATATATATATATATATATATATATTGATAAATTACAATTTATGTTTAATTAAAATTTAAATTGTCTACTTATAGTTTATAATTTGACAATTTACTCCCTTAAAGCTTGATTGAAATTTAAGTTGACTACCTGTAGTTTGAAATTCCTTGATACAAGTGTTCCGCTGGATTCTTTTTGATCTTGTATTTTTATATTTTTTGTGTTTTTGAAGGAAAGATATATAAAAGTAAAACAAAATTATATATTTAGTCATGTTTTTTAACAGAGGTGGGTTAAGAAAATTTATCTAAACTAATCTCAAGTAGGTAAAATGTCAAATTTCAAATCGCAGATAGATAACTTAAATTTCGGCTAAGTTACAATTGGGTAAGTTGTAATTTGTTCCTTTTTTTTTTTTAATGTTCCTCAATATTTTGAACATTATTTCTATATATATATATAAAAAGTAAATGCAATACATAGCCAAATCCTCTTTTAAATTAAATTATTTGGTTTACATTTCTTTTAAATGTTTTAAAATTCTCAAAAATAACCATTCACAATCGTTTAAGATTTTGCACTAAATAAATAAGGACCAAGTCCATAGAATGAGATTAAAAAAGTCAAATGAAATATTCTCAATTTTAGTCAAATTACTTTCTTATTTATTTTTTCTACTAAATTAAAAATAATAATTGAAGATTTTATGGTGTAACGGTGGTACCCCCTCGTTTAAAAATTCAAGCTCGAAAGATATATATAAACTTAGACTCTAAAAAATTAACATTAGAATTCTAAGAAAACATAGAAAACTATATTTTTTTAACACACCTTCATAGCGTGTGTGTGAAGACTGAAGATATTAGTATTGTAGAATTTTAACAAATTAGAAAAATTTCAGAGCATGTCCCCATTAAGTGTTTGTTTGGGGGAGAATAGTTTGAGTTATTTAAGTATTTTTGATATACATATAAGTAAAAAAATATGTAAAAAAAGTGTGTAATTTTATTTAAAGGGGGGCGAAAACACACATATATCCAACACTCCATTTATAATTACTATGCAAAAACAAATAAAGAATGAAAGACAAAAAGAAAGACAGAGAGAAAGAGAGAGAGAGAGAGAGAGAGAGGGGTTAAATTAAATGAACTGATAAATGCTTCGTGTTGGGAGTTATCTCAGGTATATCTATGGTGTCATTAATGTCCCAGAAAAAGCCAACCAAACGTGAACGAAAATTTTCATTTTCATTCCAATTTTGTCTCTCCAAATTTAAACGCACCGTTAGCCATCTTTCTCTCAAGATCATGCCTTTCATCACATTCCTCAAATCTCTTACCATCAATCCTTCCCGCCTCAAAACCTTCCTTTTGATTCTCTCTCTTCTCCTCGTCCTCTACGTCTTCTTTTACCCCCACCCCCACCCCCCGCCACCACCTCCAATTCCACGTGCCTTAGATTCTCCCCTCACGCGCCGCCATGTCCTCTTCGCCATTGCTTCCTCGTCCAACTCCTTTCCTCGCCGCAAGCCTTACTTGCGCCTCTGGTACTCCCCTAACTCCACGCGCGCCTTTGTTTTCCTCGACCGCGCTGTTGACGGCGACGACGCTGTGCCCCCGGTGGTCGTCTCCGGCGACACTTCGAGGTTCCCTTACACGTTCCGTGGGGGTCTCCGATCGGCGATTCGCGTGGCGCGCGTGGTGAAGGAGGTCGTGGATCGGGACGAGGAGGGTGTGAGGTGGTACGTGTTCGGCGACGACGACACCGTTTTCTTCGTCGATAATTTGGTCAAAACCCTTGCTAAGTACGACCATGATCGGTGGTTTTACATTGGCGGCAATTCGGAGAGTTACGAGCAGAATTTGAAGTACTCGTTTGATATGGCATTTGGCGGTGGAGGATTCGCTATCAGCCACTCGCTCGCTAGGGTTTTGGCTAGGGTTTTGGATTCTTGCTTGCTGAGGTACTCGCACTTGTATGGCAGCGATGCTAGGGTTTTTTCGTGTCTGGCGGAGCTCGGTGTCGGTTTAACTCATGAACCTGGCTTTCATCAGGTAAATGCTCTTTCTATATGCTTTATTTATACGCATTTCTCATTAAGCAATTTTTAGTATTAGCAAAATTTTTTATAACACAAACTAAGTTTAATTTATATGCAAATTGAGAATCCATAGCGCACTTCAAAATTTTGGAACTAAGGTTTGGTTGTTGTAGAATGTAGAGTACAAAACTTGTTGATGTTGAAAGAAAGGCTAATTAGGAAAATTTAGATGAAATGTTGATTATTAATGACTACTCCGATTTTCGAAGAAATGTAATTGTTGCTAACTATTTAGGAAAATTATTCAATAGTGTTCTGTCCTCTCACATGAATGATGATGAATTTTTAATTAATAGGATGCACCACTATTATGTGAGAAGAGGGAGCAGAGTATCTTAATGCATGACTGCGTGTGATCACTGAAATACTGAAATTATTCAATGTGGTAGGTTGTTAATGGTAGGTAAAACTGTGATGCCAATAGTGGGCTCAGATAAGAACTAATAAAAGCTTGCCAACTTAATTGTTGTCACAAATGTTGTGAAATTTTTGTGTATGTTGCATTGCTCAATTACTAGACCCCCTTCTTTCCTTTTTTTTATTTGTTGGTGATCGAATGACTTTTACAGCCTGATCTGCTAGTTATCTGCATATATGAACCTGCATGTAGTTAAAAGCACATGAGAGATCATATGAGTGTGACATGCAACAGTAGTTTGAGATTTTTTTGGAGAGGTTGCTTAGCTGACTGACATGGGTTGGCTGAATAACCTTACCAAGTTCTTAGATTATCCTATAATGTTTCACATTTTTTTTCCTTCTTTACTTTATGGATGTTGTATGGGATTTATGCAAGTTAATTGACTAAATTTTGAAGGCAATTCATGATTTAATTCTTTTCATACCAGGTTGATATGAGGGGGAGTTTGTTCGGGATGCTGTCTTCACATCCATTATCTCCTTTGGTGTCCCTTCATCATTTGGATGCTGTGGAGCCAATCTTTCCTGACATTAACAAGACTCAAGCAATCGAACATCTTTTTGAAGCTGTGAATGTTGATCCTGCCAGGATTTTGCAACTGACTGTCTGCTATGACCAATCAAATTCATTGACTGTTTCAGTTGCATGGGGTTATGCTATCCAGGTGTTCAATGGTAATGAATTTCTCCCGGATCTCCTTTCACTGCAGAGAACTTTTGTACCATGGAGGAGGAGTGTCAAGGTAGATGCAAGTCGTTATATGTTTAACATGAGAGAGTATCCTAGAGATCCATGCAAAAGACCCGTTACCTTCTTTCTGGAAAGTATTGTACCTGAAAAAAGTGGCATCTGGAGCTACTATACCAGACACTTGGTTAAAGAGTGTGTCATACCTAATGCAATAAAGAATTTGAAAGGCATCAGAGTGTTCTCTGAGAAGCTTGAGCTTGATATTGAACAGGTATTGCCCAACTGGTTTAACTATGCTTGATTTGCAATTCATACGTTCATCATATGACGTTTTCTTCATGTTTTAGTTATTTGTAAGTTAGTGTCACTTTGCAAATGTTGTCTTCTTTATTCCAGATGAAGGCTCCACGACGACAGTGCTGTGGCATTTTGCCCTCTTTTAATGAATCAATGGTCATTGACATTAGACAATGTGGAGTAGACGAACTAATTTCCATGCACATCTAGCATTCTTTGGGAAGAGAAAAGTTTGGAGTACACACAAAGCTCAGAAAGTTTTGTAGCAGTTCTGCTATATAATTATCTGCAATGCAAAACTGCAAGGTAATTTCTTAGTTGTTAAGGTTGTGCTTGGAAATTCCTCTGGAAAGAATGACTTCTAATGGGCATTTGAAAAACTTTTTGGATAAAACCTTACTCAATAAAATAAATATTACTACATATTTTGAAAATCTAACCGTTGAATTGTATGTTCTTTATGCTCCTAATACACTAATACACATGCCAAATTTTGTATTAATCGGATATTATTTACTATATCATCTATAAGCTTATATCTTATGCATAATTTTAAACTACAAATACTTGCAATTTAAATAATTTATTGATGACATAGTTATTAATCTTTAATTTTCTAGAAATTTTGCAAGTATGGAGGATATAAGAAGAAGATATAATCCAATGGTGGATTTGTCAAAATTCACCTTTAATAGAAAGATATTGAGTAAAGTTGTAGCCTTAGGCTGTAACTAATTTTGTGGCTAAACTTTGTCTAAAATTTTTTTTGGAGAACTAAAATTAAAAGTACTATCGAATTTAAATTATCATGACTTGCTTTTTCTTTATAACCTATAAGATGTCTTCACCTGACTGCACAGGAAGAGTTGTTGGTATTACTTTTCTGTTAAATCATTTCAACACAGAATTGCTTGATCACCACAAAGAGAATTCAATCTGGAATTTGCAATTAATGTATGCTCTATGTAACTTTTTATTAAGTGCCTTTTCCCGTCAAGTTGCATTTCATTTCTAAAAGATGTGTGCCATATTGCTTACACTATCTTATAGAATGTTTTTGCTTTTCCTTATATTAAAATGATTTATGCTATTCTGCTGCTGTTTTTGAATATATTTGTAAAATTATGATTTCTGAAAATTCAGTGACACATTCATCCTGACAGATCCTGTATTTTAAATTTTAATGCATGACTATCTTTGCTCGTGTATACTTCAAATAAACCTAGTTGATAACATTTGAATTCTACACACTCTCTTTTTTCGTAATGGTTTTTCAGAAAGTAATATTTAATTATATATTGTTTGCAACCTATCAAAAAAAAGTTATATATTGTTTTTAAGTGAGATTTCCTCAATGTTTGTTAACAGACAGTTCCTTCTCTCCTTTAACGACTGGAAAAAAAAAAAAAAAAAAGCGTGAAGGAAAAAGCAGCTAGATGTCTTGATCATTCGAAATGATTGGAGTTTTTGGTTGAAGGAAAAAGCAGAGCAAAGGTCATCTGCCAGCTTAGGTTCTTGTTGTGCAAGAATTAGGCTATTTCCTTTAGCTCCTGATTGTGTTATTATTTAAATTTGAGAAATTATGATAAACAATGACTTAAAAGAAGAATTTTTAATTACATGCCAAAGAGGAAGATGGCACAAGTAACTAACATGAAGATAATACTGCATTTTTACGTATTCATTTGGTGGTATATATTACTTTAAGAAACTTCTGATCATGTAATTAGAGTTTATAATTTTTTATTTATTTAAATTTTATCTTTTCTCGAAAAATATTTCTCATTCATGAGATTGTAATGAGTATATAAGCGTTTAGAACATTTTGATTTTAAGTTGTTGCTTCTTTGTGCCTTGCATTTTGTTTAGAGGGTGTTTATGAGTGTGGTCTGCTGGTTTTTGGCAGTCATTTTATATTGCACCGACATAGCTGGTTTCCCCAAAATAAAAACCACCACAGTACTGTAGAGGTCAGAAAGGTGAAGTCAGCAGTGGCGGTTTTTTGTCAGTGTGGTTAGCCTGTTGTCAATGGAAAAAAAATAATTTCACAAAGCAGCAGAGGTCAGATTGCTTTTTGAGTGGCAGTGAGGATTGATGGTAGTTGGGCATGTGGGTTTCTCGACTTAGGTCAGCCACAATGGTTGATATGTGGGTTTGATTTGAATTAGGGTCAAATAAAGGTAATGTGGTGGTAGGCATGGGGGAAAAACGCTGGTATGTGGCGGAGCTATGGTGAAAGTTGCCAGGTTGTAGGGGGAATGTAGGGTAGTTCATCCATGCCAATGAAATCTGTTGGAAGCGGTAGGTCTGGTGCGATCTTGAACACCCTTAGTTCCGAAAGGTTTATAAAACTTAGAGAAGCATATTTGGTCTCATAATCGTCTTTGAGTTTGGCATCTCACAACTTTTGGTAGTTTATTTGTTAATTGTTATGGCCGAGACAAAAGGATAAATGTTAGTTTATTTTTAAAAAAGCTAGTTAACATTTGTATGAGATAAAAAGCAAAAGCTAAATTATCACCTTGTTGAGATATAGAAGAAGATATATCAGGTTTGAGTGCGCGTTATTGTTGAAAAGGTAAATTTCAAATCTGTAACTGAAGAGATGAGACGACAGAAAAGAGGAGGGAAAATGGAGATAGTTTTACCTTTTTCATTTGACATTTTCTTCCTCTCTTCTCTCACATTTGACAATTTCCATCATTCTATTTTTTTCATTCTTTTTGTGGAACAAATAGGATGTAAAATTTCAACTAATTTTTCCTTCTCTAGTCTTTATCTTTAATCATTCTACTTTTTATCTTCCCCTACTGAGCAGAGGCTTCAAATTGCTAGTGTTGGTCGATAATTAGGCACCCCACATGACTGAAACCCTTCTTCACCAGTGAAAAGCAACAGCTCAGTAGATTTTGAGGTTATATACTATGTTGGGCTGAGCAAGGACCTAACCAAACCAACTGACCCGACCCGACCTGACATGTTTTGGGCGGGTCTGGGTCTATTCGGTTCAGGTGTTGGGTCTTATAGTTGGGTTACTTTCAAGTCGAGTCGGTTGCAAGTCGGGTTCGGGTGGCCCAACTAACCTAAACTTTTGGGTCAAGTCGGTTACGGGTTTGATTTGGATAAAATATCATTTTCATCCCTACACTTTCACAAAAGTTCATTTTTTGTGTATAAACTTTCAAAGTTTGTTTTTCATCCTTAAACTTTGTAAAATGTTCTAATTTTCACCCTTCCATCTATGTCTGTTTGTTTATGTCATATGTGGCTAACAGAATGTTAACATAGTATTTGACTTGGACTAAATCATTATATATATATATATATATATATATATATATATATATATATATATGGACACATGGCTCACAACAATTTTTTTAGAAGGGCAAACCCTACACGGCGACAACTTCAATTTTTAAGGAAGCAAACAAAACTTACAAGAATTCTTGACAAAGATTCAATTTTTAATCAAACCCAGCAAAACCCAAACTTCATCCAAAACCCAGATAAAATTCTAAGCAAACAAACAAACTTTACAAGAATTATTAACAAATATTCAATTTTTAATCAAACCCAAACTACTTCCGAACATAATCAACAAGCAAACCAAGGTTTGACTTCAAACCATCAAACAACCAAACAAACCAACTTAACGTTTCCCAAAAACAAAAACAAAAAGGCTTTAGTTTTAGGCAATTCTTTAGGGTCCCATTTGTACGCATAGATTAATGATGATATCGAGCTTAAGCATTTGTCTAATAAATCCTCCTGTAAAATTCAGGACTCTCTCTAAATAGAAACTGAATTTTATTGATTATGAATGAATGAATACATCTAGCTGCTAATCCTACTCTTTATATACAATTTGATGCCAAAATAGAAAATAACTAACTCCCTGGTTTAAGGGAAAGTTTGATAAAATCAAAAACTACCTAATTGTTACACGTGTACATCAACTACATCATCACTTGAATAGAATTAATCATCTGATCATAATGTGGCATTGATTCTATCAAGTCATCTACATCTTCATAATTCCATCTTGTTATAACTGCACCAGTCCTCCCTTGATAGTGCAGTGCACACTGAGCTGCACTGGATTGCAACTTCTCTCGATGCTGAGGTGCACTCTGTGCTGCACCTGATTGTACCTTCTTTCGATGCAGTGGTGCACTTTGCAATGCACATGATGGCAGCTTCTCCTGATGACTATTGCATGCTTACTACTTAGCACCTAGTTACTGCAGAGGGCATGTATTTTCAACACTCCCCCTCAAGTGCAAAGCTCTTGCTTCCTTATCTTCCTTTGCTCCTCCATCATTCTTTGTATAATCTGGATACTGAATATGATGACTGGAGATGTTAATAACTCCTAACTTTGCAAGTGACCTCAGAAAATTCTCAACACCAAGTGCCTTAGTAAAAATGTCTGCTAATTGATTTCTCGATGAAACATAAAAAGTTTAATTGTTCCATCCAAGATTTTATTCCTTACTATGTGACAATCTGCTTCAATATGTTTTGATCTTTCATGGAAGACTGGATTAGCTGATATATGCAGTGCTACCTGGTCATCACAGTACATCAACACTGATTTTTTTATGTGGAACATGTAAATCCCTTAACAAGTACAATAACCAAGTTACCTTACATGTGGTTGTGGCCATAGATCTATATTTTGCTACAGCAGAAGATCTTGAGACCACATCTTGCTTCTTTGATCTTCAAGAGATCAAAGCATCACCTAAAAACACACAATATCCAGTCAAGAACTTTCTATTATTAGGGCAGCCTACCCAATCTGCATCACAGAATGCTTTAAGCTGTAGATTTGACTCTACAGGGAAGAACATTCCTTGACCAGGTGTACCTTGATATATTGAAGAATTCTGGTTGCTGCTTTCATGTGTGGAGGTTGAGCCAAGAACTGGCTAAGCCTATGCACTGCATAGGTTATGTCTGGTCTACTTAAAGTCAAGTACATCAGCTTACCAATCAACCTTCTATACTGACCGGCATCTTTGAGCAATTCTCCATCACATTTAGATAGTTTTAGTTGCTGCTCCATTGGTGTTTTGGCAGGTTTGCAACCAATCATACTTGTTTCCTTAAGCACATCAAGTGCATACTTCCTTTGGTTAATGCTAATCCCCCTTAGCACCTCTAGCAATCTCAAGCCTTAGGAAGTACTTGAGTGAGCCAAGATCCTTGATCCCAAATTTGTGGTCTAATACCTATTTCAATTTTGTAACACAAGTTGAATCATTGTCTATAATGATCATGTCATCCACATAGATCAGCAATGCAGTAAAATTAAAACCACTGGAATGAATAAAAAGTGAGTAGTCTGCCTATTATTGGTAAAATCAGAACGATTTACCAAGTTTAGGGACAAAAAAAAAAAAAAAAAAAAAAAAACTATGAAAGTTTAAGGATGAAAAATAAATCTTTGTGAAAGTTTAGGGATGAAAATAATAATTTACCAAAAAAAAAAAAAAAAAAACCCTCAATCTCTCTCTTGCCCCTTTTACCATGAAAATTTTCATTTTGTTTTCTTTGGCTGGAAAGTGAATAAATTACTCGTATTAGCATTCAAAAATGCAACCAAAACATACTGAATTCATTTTTCAATTATTCAATTTGTATTGACTTCAAAAAAAAATTAAGAAATTTTAATGTTTATTTGGTAATCATAAGTATCAATAGTTTTGTCTCAAAAAAAAAAAAAAAAAGTATCAATAGTCAATAAATGGATTTAATTTCTCCTAAAAATTAATAGTGTTAAAGACATTTCTTTTATTGATTTATTATAAAATGTGTTGGGAAAAAAAAAAAAAAGCACAATCAAGATAAATTTTTGAGCTGTCGTGGTTTTCAGTTAGTTCAACTAGTAAAAATTTCGATGATTGAATAAGAGATTTGTGCTTCAATCCTTGTCTAAACTAAAAACTAGTTGGTGTATTGATCTGCTGATAAAAAACTATTATTAGACGTCATATATTAAAACTCTCTCTTACAAAAAAAAAAAAAAAAAAATTATGGGCCATAATTCTTTTCGTTTATCTAGAGTCTAAACAAGTAAGGTTTGCTTTTATAAGGAAAAAGATAAGGGTTAAAAAAAATAAAAATAAAAATCGTTTATCTAGAGTCTAGACAAGCTAGGTTAGCTTTTATAAGGAAAAAGATAAGGGTTAAAAAATAAATCTAAAAATGCTACTTAGTACATGGAATAGTTCAATTACTGGAAATTTTGAAGTTATTCACTGATTAATCATTAATTTTTATATTGCATTGAAATTAAGATAATTTTACCTTCTTTCTTTTGTTCAAAAAGGATAATTTATATCATGAACGTGAAATTGGAAAAATGAGATAATTATACATGCCTCTAGAAGGATAGAAGTTGGATTTATAAGTTTTTTTTTTTTTTTTTTTTTTGTTTCATAGCATTGTTATATATTCATTCATAATTTAGTAATTAAAATTTTAATTTCCTTTTGGTATTTGAATAAAATTTCTTTTTGAAATTAAATTTTCTTTTTAAGTCACGTCTTCATCCATTAAATCTTAATTCCAAATTATAATTCTATTTTGAATTTGGTCATTCGTGGCAGATTTTAAGTTTAGCTAAACTAATTAAACATGGAAGAGTCCAAATTATAATTCTATATTCACTACATTCATGCGATATGGGTCCATCGCTAACATTACACTTTTGCTTGCCATTAATTATTTGAAAAATGCTAAAACCACCTCAATTATTTGCAAAATAATTCGTGTCCGTAGTATTACTCTTTTCATTTCTTTCCCATGCTTTTAATGCAATTCTCAAGTCTTGTCATCTAGAATTAATTTTTAAATGCTCATAGTTATTGTTTTTAATGCGTCTTTTGTATATGTCAAACCAATGTTATTAAAAAACAATGATTATGAGCATTCAAAAATTAATTCTAGATGACAAGACTTAGGAATTGTGTTAACAGTAAGGGGAAGGAAATAAGAAAACGAATGACATCATATCCAATGAATGTAGGGAGTTAATTTATGAAAGGGAAGAAAGATGAGAAATTATTAGGTCTATTGGGAGGACTGCTAAAGTGGTCTTCCTGGTTAATAATATTGTAAGGACATAAATTAGGAGATTGGGCCTGTTAACAGGATAACTGGAGGCCTAGACTGTATGTAATATCCTAACAATGAATTTGTAAAGAGAGTAGGCTGAAGATCACTTGATTAGACACGTATGGGTTGAAAGCCCAAGCATGGTATTGACCAGAGGTGTATTGATAAGATGATCAAGGGTTATAATGTTCTCTTCGGCACTGTCCGAGGAGTGTGTTCATACAAATATTGTTTGGGCTTTTCTCTTTCTCTCTTTTCTCTCTCTCTCTCTGTTGTCCCTTTTTTTCTCTGGATCCCCTTTTTTGTTCTCTTTTCTTCTATTTATATGCCCCCTTCTATTGTGTGGGTTTTTCTTCATACTTGTCCCATCCGCCCCCATCGTGAGCCTTCCTGGGGCAGTTGTAAAGGAGGAGGTCACTGTTCATGAGTCTTTTCTCATTAATGCGGTCATGATGTTAGTTGCAGAGCCATAAATGTGGTGGCAGCAGCCTTTTGCATAGTATCTGATCTTTGCCACCTGTCCTTATGGTTAACACAAATCGGGGGATTCTTTGGGAGAGTTGAGACTGAGGTTGGTGCGCTCGTCAAGGACAATCCTTTTATCATCCGAGCAGGTAGTATCCTCAGACCAGGCTCTCTTCCACTGGTCAAACTTCCTTCAGCATCGAATCAGGCTGGGCCAACTCTTCAAGATATGTTGTTCTCGGGCGCACAGGTCTCCTCGGACAGGCCCATGGCCCAGGATCTGATGTTGGGCCTTTTACCCCCACAAATATAATGCCACTTATGCAAATATATGAGTCACTAGATGATGTGTAAGTTAGGAGGGCTATTTCACCAATCCTTTTGGTGAACTTAATAATTTCTCGAGAAGAGCATTTGAGAATTTATTAGTTTAACTAAATTCCTAATCTATCACATTTTCCAGTAGGTACATTGACTAGGTTCTAAGAAAAATGTGCATTCTCTCTCTCTCTCTCTCTTTTATATATATATATATATATATTTTGAGAAATATATCTGTATTTAATTAAGAGGGGAATAGCGGCAATGAATTTTTTTTTTTGATGAACGGAAGGAGAGCGGGAGCAACTATTGTGACTCATCCTCCTAAGCATGACCATAGATGTAAAATTTTTTTTATTATTATATATTAATAGAAACTAATTTGAAATTTTATTTGTTTGTTACGTCAGAAATTTTCATTCAAAGAGATAGTTCAACTTGAGATCCAAATTTTCGGGTCAGGTAAGACTTCATCCAAGCATACTTATCAGGTCGGGTTGCAGTTTGCCGTAAACTCGACTCAATTTGAACAAATATCACGCCTATTATTATGGGTCAAGTCCAATTGTTGTGGACTAGGTCAGCGGAGAAAACATAAAAGTGTACAGTACTCTGTACCCACAAGGGCCACAACACATGTACTAAGTTTTTTAATATTAAAAATAAAATAATATTGAAAATGAAGTGCCGTATTGTTGGCTGGAAATGTTAGTCGGTGTTCGTTATTGAGGAAAATGAGCCATGTGATGTGGATTTGCTGATTTTGGACTCGTCTCAACGATCCAAGGGGCTTAGATGGACCCAACCCAATGACTTTGCACATGGGAAGAGGGCCTTGGCATTCGCAACCTGTGTACTTTACGTAACACGTTGTACCTTGACTTAGGTTTCTTTCGATAATTAAACTTCGTACCCCGACTTTATTTTTTTAACTTCCCTTTAAATTGTGGAAGCAAATATATTTCTTTGGGATAATTACACTTTACCCATACGTAATTTGTCTCTAATTTGACTTGCCTACTCGTGATTTTAATTTGACACTTTACCCATCTGTGATTATCTCCGTTACTAATTTGTAACCCATCTCTGTTAAAATTAAGGATAAATAGGTATTTTTGCTCAAGTTTTATGTCTTTCTCCTTCCAAAACAAAAAATAGCACAAAAATACAAGAGAAAGAAGATCAAAAAGTGGTATTTGTCTCTCTCTTCATTCACACAAATCTTGAACATGAAGAACATACCCAAAAAAAAAAAAAAAAAAAAACCAGATCAACCTACACAATATCACTGACTTAACGAAACATCTTCGAAAAATCATTTCTCCAGTTGGCAAGAGGCACCACTGAAGCTGAATCAGTTCCTTGTCCCTCCATGAAAGTTGGGTTCTAATCTTACAGCTTAACTCTACAAAACCCAAAATTTGAAATCTAAATATAAATTAAATTTCAATAATAACAAAAACTAACACCATGGTAAAAGGACCAGAGGTCCAGAACAACTAAATTTCCATATTTTTAGGGACTGGGTCTACATTAAACCATTTGGCTAATCCAATTTTTCAATGCCCTTTTTAGCATTATAGCAGTACAGAGCATATAACTCAATATTTCAAATCATCTTTCTTTTACCTTCTTTTTTTCTCAGCAGCCAAACAGCGTGCTAGTTCTTGATCATTATACGTTGAATTACAGGTATTTAGAGAACAAATAAAATATTTTATTTAAAAACAATAATGGAAGGATAAAGTAAAGTGGGTTAAAGATGGATTTCATTAGCTTGAAGAGCTGAGGACTTTCTGGGGGTTGGGTTAAAGATGGAAGAAAAATCGACTCACCAAGTTCTGAATAGGCAACCTGAATGTAAGTTCAACTCTGCCGCTAGATAATATCTGTGGGTCAATTAAGCTTTTAGTCCATGACAAACAACCTGTCCCAGTTACGTGTGGCTTTTTAATCTTTTCGAAGATGTTTCATTAAGTCAGTGATCTTGTGTAGGTTGATCTGGGTTTTTTTTTTTTTTTTTTTTTGGGTATGTTCTTCAAGTTCAAGATTTGTGTGAATGGAGAGAGATACAAAGACCACTTTTTGATCTTCTTTCTCTTGCATTTTTGTGCTATTTTTTGTTTTGGGAGGAGAGAGACATAAAACTTGAGCAAAAATACCTATTTACCCTGAATTTCAATAGAGGTGGGTTACGGATTAGTAACGGAGGGAATCACAGGTGGGTAAAGTGTTAAAATTGAAACCTTGGGTAGGCAAGTCAAATTAGAGGAAAACCACAAGTAGGTAAAGTGTAATTATCCCTATTTCTTTATTGCTCTACTATGTGGCGGAACCAGATGGAAGATGTCTAAACGCACAGTCTAATTTCTAACGGCTTATCAAGCCGGTTTTTGGTTTCTTCTTGGAATAAATTACAAAATTACACCTTTAAAGTTTGAAGGTGTATGGACTTTATATTCTAAAATTTTAGAATTAGAAATTTAGCTCCTGAAGTTTGGGGGTGTTTGAATTTTATACGTTTCAGAATTTAGATTTTACTTCCTAAAATTTGGGAGTGTTTAAGGAAGAGTCAAGCTTATAAATATATATCAATTATTAAAATTTATGTCCAAAGTTATTTTTTTATACCAAAAATGCAACAGGGAGAGAAGATTTTTGAAAAGTCAAGGGCCCTCCTAGACTCCCCCCTTCTACCTCTGTGTATAACTTTTTAAAACCTCTCATTTTTAAAGTATAAGTATATACACTTTTAACAAAAAAAAACTAAATAAGTTGATGTCAAACGCATACTAAGGCTACGTTTAGTACATTGAAGTTGGATTATAATAGGAATTGTAATTTTTATTATTGAAAATAAACTGTATTATAATGAAATAACTATACATTTTCATAAGTTATTTTTTGATATTTTTTATTTTCATAATTGTTATGTGTATATAAAAAGTTTGTTTATTTGAAAATATATTAATTTTAGAAATTATAACAAATACTATGGAATAATTATTACAACTTTTTAAGAAATGAATGATTATTCTTTATTTTAAAAAATAGTTATTCATAAGGAATGATTATTTACTGTAATAAAAATATAATCAAGTTATTGTATAATTAAACCATAGGAAAAATAATATATTACCGTGCCTATTACAGTCTACTAAACATACTCTAAATGGTTGTTTGGGATGCATATATAAGTCAACTTGTTGCTTATTTTTTCTACTATTTGTAGGTCTCATGTTTAGTCGTTTACTTATTTTATTTAACTTTTGCTTATTTTTTTCTACTATTTGTGGATAATGTGAGCAACCTACTTATTTTATTTAATTTGTATATTTTATTTATAGTACTTTAAGCAAAAAGTTAAAAAAGTTGTTTCTAAATCGACATTAATTCATTGACAATCTTGGACTAAGTCTCCTCAATTCATTGAATTTTTTTTTTTTTTTGAAACTTGGTATCTTGAGTTTAAGTGGCTGTTCTTTAAATTGTGCAAGCAAAAAAATTTCTTTATTCCTCTACTAAAATCTCCTTAATTCATTGACAATTTTTTTTAAAAAAATTTCAAACTTCGTACCTTGAGTTTAAGTTGGCGCCCTTTAAATTGTGCAAGTAAAAAGAATTCTTTAATGCTCTACTAAGTCTCCTTAATTCATTGACAAAATTTTTTTAATTCCGTACCTTGAGTTTGAGTTTCTGCCCTTTAAATTGTGCAAAAAATATTTTTTTATTGCTCTACTAAAGTCTCCTTAGTTCTTTAAAAAATACTTTTTTATATTTAACTTCGTGCCTTGAGTTTAAGTTGCTGCCCTTTAAATTGTGCAAGCAAAACTATTTCTTTATTACTCTTCTTAGACTTCGTACCTTGAGTTTAAGTTTAAGTTGGTGCCCTTTAAATTGTGAAAGCAATATATATATTTTCTTATGGAAACGGGAGGTCTTATTTCTAAGATTAAAGTTTATACATCACCAACATTCAGCCGTTGGGCACGAAGTCTAGTAGTGCCGAGGCCTGCCAAGTCCCTCACATAACACACATATACAAAACTGGGACAAGTACTATATACAGACAAAAGGTTTTACTGGTGAGCTCTCCGCTTCGCCAAAGCGTTCGCACAATCAATAGCTTCACAGTAAGCGTGAAACACTTGCACCACCTAGTCTCAATCCAAGAGGTTCCTGCAATCACATATTAAAGGCATTATATTAGTGGGATAGGTTGCAGTTTTATCGTTTATCCAAGATAGCACTATATTAGAATCAAGTTCAAGCTGTATAAACTTAAATCCCATATCCCAATCTATTGCCAAACCTTGTCGGATAGCTGCCAACTCAGCCATGTTATTTGATGCTAGTCCCAAATGAAGATAGAAACCAGAGATCTAGCCACCCAAGTGATTCCGTAAGATGCCCCTTGCCCCAGCTAATCCTGGGTTACCTATCGCACTACCATCAGTATTAAGTTTAATATAGGGTTCGGGAGGCATTTTCCATCTTATGATTTGAGGGATTCTAACCGGGATCCGGCTCGCAGAACTAGCTAGGTAGTGAAATTTAGTGCAGCATGTACGGAGGAGTGGATTAGGCTACGTTAGGAGCGTGATTGATTCTTGAAAATCCTATCATTTCTAGCTAACCAAAGATTCCAACAAAGAAAAGGAAAATAGATTTGCCAAGGGAGCTGATGGTGCATTATAACATGTCCGGTAGTTGCATTGCTCTGGAGCCAGTCTTGCAAAGGCAAATGAAAGAAAGACATGGGCAAGAGTCCCAGGGATTGACTCCAAACCACTTTTTCCTAGGGACAGTTCCGTGAAATGTGAATGGTTGTTTCCGAGTTGTGACACCTAGGACAGTGATCGTCTAGATGGGGACGCTCAACGGTTAGGAATGTTCTTATGGGCAACCAGTTGCGCATAGCTTTCCAGAAGAAGGTTTTGACCTTTTGTGGGCATTGTAAAGACCATATCCAATTCCAAGCCGGTTTATTGAAAGATTCGTGTTGTTGAAGGAAAAGAAATTTAGAAGCAAATTTAACTGAATAAGTACCATTGTTGTGGGGCCACAAAAAGGTGTCTGAGAGTCTAGAAAATTGTGCCATAGAAATACCCTGAATAAGATTTCGAAGTTGGGGGGAAAGAGGGAAGTAAAAAATAAAAATTCTTTATTTCTCTACTAAAGTCCCCTTAATTCATTGACAAATACTTTTTTTTTTTTTGGAAACTTCGTATCTTAAGTTTAAGTTGGTGCCCTTTAAATTGTGCAAGCAAAAAGATTCCTTTATTGGTTAACTTAAGTCTCCTGGACAAAATTAACCTATGCCCATTTTAAAATAACAATTCAGCATTTTGTCTCTTTTTTTTATACTCATTGAGGAAATGCTCCTCTTTTAAAACTCGATTTTTTCAAAATTGAGTTTTTTTTTTTTTTAAATTCTGGAGCCCTATAGTGGCGTTTTAAGGAACTTATAGTAATGTTTTAAAGACCTATAGTGGCGTTTTGGAACTTGAGCTCCATGAACTCGAGTTATAGGCAATTTTTTTTTTTACCTATAACTCGAGTTCATGGAGCTCGAGTTCCAAAACGCCACTATAGGTCCTTAAAACATCACTATAGGCTCCTTAAAAACGCCACTGTAAGGCTTAACTCGATTTTAAGAAAATCGAGTTTCAAAAGAGGGGCATTTTCCTAATTAGTTTGGAAAATGAGAAAAAATGCTGGATTTTTTGCATGAAAATGGCAAAAGCCCATTTTGTCCTAAGTCTCCTTAATTCATTGACACATACATTTTTTTTAAACTTCGTACCTTGAGTTAAGTTGGTGCCCAAATACTTTTTTTTTTTGTGAAACTTTGTACCTTGAGTTTAAGTGGCTGCCCTTTAAATTGTGCAAACAAAAAGATTTATTTATTACTCTACTAAATTTTACTTAAATGTTAAATCATTGACAAATACCATATTTTTTTGAAACTTCGTACCTTACCGAGTTTAAGTTGCTGCCCTTAAAATTGTGCAAGCAAATAGATTTCTTTATTACTCTACCAAATCTCCTAAATTCATTGACAATTATTTTTTTGAAACTTCATACCTTGAGTTTAATTTGATGTTCTTTTAATTGTGAGTTTGACTTATCTCCAATACTTTATTAAAAAGGTACTTTTGAGGTAAGCCAAATCTTTAAATTTTATATACAAAAAAGATTTTTTTATTGCTCTAGTAAGAGTAACGCTCTAGTAAGAGTAACATTCTGTTTGTTCTAATAGAAACACTTATGTAAAGATAGTTTTTTATATTTTTCTATGTTAGGTAGTATCAGAAAAAATAGATTAAAGAAAAATTATCTTATAACTTCTCTTACTTAGCTTGGGATTAGATAGATTTGATTTTCATTAAAATTTTTTAGAAAACAACTTTGTCTCACACAAACCTAATAAAGGAAACTAAAATATAGTTTTTCAACTCATTTTAAGATTACTAACAAATAAGAAAAATGAGACAGTTAAGAAAAAAAAGCTTTTTTGGAAAATTAAGGAGACTTTTTTAGAAAACTATCTCATTTTTCTGAATTCATTGACAATTTTATTTTATGAAATTTTGTACCTTGAGTTTGATTTGCTATCCTTTTCGTTCTAAAAAAAAATGTTGCTATAAATTGTGCAATTAAAAAGATTTCTTTTTTACTCCACTAAAGCCTCCTTAATTCATTGACAAATGCTTTTTTATTTTTTATTTTTTATTTTAAACTTCGTACCTTGAGTCTAAAGTTGCTCTCCTTTAAATTGTGCAAGCAAAATGATTTCCTTACTGCTCTATTAAGTCTCCTTAATTCATTGAAAAAAAATACTACAACACCTACCTCAACAAGACACGTTTTCTCCTCTCTCTCTTTGCAACCAGCAAACCAATATCATCAAGAGTATGACTTGACTAATTTTGATTAATCGACCACCATTTGGACGGCTCTGATTGGCAAAAGGTTGGACTCTGCTGCTTGTCAAGACCTACCCTATGCGTTTCTTTCCCACACTTGGAGAAGTAACAAACTTACACGACTTCAAGATTTCCGTCTTGCTCTCGCCGTTGATTGCGCTAGTCAACTGAAATTACTAAAGTTCCTATGCTCCACCCTTATTATATTCTACTTTTCATTAAGAAAGCTTAAAGAACCTTAGTTCCAAGGTAGCAACAACCATCCCCACCAAACCATTTCCTTTCCTATTCTCCTTAGTAAACATGCTGTTTGTTCAATCACCAACCAAAAACCAACCATCTCGTTTGATAAACCTCGTTATTGTCTCATCTTCCGTATGTGTAATCTATCTTCTTGTGACACTATTCCTCACTTGTTCTTCAAACTTGTTGCATACATATTCTTCATCAACTGAACATGTTCATTCACCAACCTCTCTCGAGCATATTGTGTTTGGGATTGCTTCTAACCAGAATTCTTGGACTAAGAGGAAGGAGTATGTTCGGCTTTGGTGGAAACCTCGCCAAATGAGAGGATGTGTGTTCCTTGAAAGCCCTCCACCTGATCATGAACATGCCAACAATGATACTTCTCTTCCACCGGTTTGCATCTCTGAAGACACTTCACGATTTCGGTACACTTACAGGAATGGCCTCAGGTCAGCGATTCGCGTGGCACGTGTTGTTTCCGAGACTGTGGCTCTCAATCATTCTGATGTGCGTTGGTATGTGTTTGGGGATGATGACACGGTTTTCTTTCCAGACAATTTGGTAAAGACTCTCTCAAAGTATGATCATGGCCTTTGGTACTACATTGGGACTCACTCTGAGATTTTCGAGCAGAACAGGTTTTTTGGATTTGGGATGGCTTTTGGAGGGGCAGGTTTTGCTGTAAGTTATCCCCTGGCAAAAATTCTGGCAAAGGTTTTCGATTCTTGTATAGAACGGTATCCACATCTCTATGGAAGTGATTCAAGGGTCTACAGTTGCTTGGCAGAGCTTGGAGTTGCTTTGACACATGAGCCAGGTTTCCATCAGGTATATATCAATTTGTTAACTCTGACACCAGGTTTGCAAATGTTGTCACATTTTGGCAGTCATAAATTAACAGTTAAGTTCATCAGCAATTTTCCTTTATAATCTAAAATTAATATATATATTTTTTTTCATTATGGTTTGTGAAATTTAAGGTTGATGTGCGGGGCGATTTGTTTGGTCTATTGGCTGCACATCCAGTAACACCCTTGGTATCCCTGCATCACTTGGATCACCTAGACCCTATCTTCCCAAAAATGACAACCACTAAAGCTCTAGAACATTTATTTGAAGCTGCGAATGTTGATTCCCAGAGAATCTTACAGCAATCAATTTGCTATGATAGATGGTTTTCATGGACCATTTCTGTTTCATGGGGTTATGCTGTTCAAATATTCCCAAACCATATATTTTTGCCAGACGTTCTCCATGTGCAACAAACATTCCAGCCGTGGAAAAAAGGAAGCCCTTTTGCAGAAGCCTATACATTTAATGCAAGACAACTTCATCCTGACCCTTGTAGAAGACCTACCATTTTCTTTTTTGATGGTATATCTTCTAATAGGGATGGAATCAAGAGCAATTACAAGAAGTCTTTTGTAAATTGCTCACATGACATGGCTTCACCAAGGAAAGTGCAAGAGATCAGAGTGCTCTCACATAAGTTAGACCTTGATATTAAACAGGTATTTGCTAATCAGGTTTTGTACATAAGAAGTTCAATTATTTTTTCATGCTTGGAATTCCATGAAATTATTGTCATTACTGATTTCTGACACGTGTTCTCTTTGTAATTCAGTTGCAGGCTCCAAGAAGGCATTGTTGTGATGTGTTACCTTCTTCTGCTGGTGAAGTTATGGAAGTAGCAATTAGAGAATGCAAAGATGAGGAATTAATTTACATGCATCCATAATAGTGTTCAACACAATGCAGGTTTCTCCTGTGATTTGGCATTATTGTTCCAGATGGACAGCAGATAGTAGTAGAGGCATCATTAACCATAGATCATTATCACAGATGATAGGAAAGTCACTGGCCTTAGCCATAAATATACAATTTGAATATTGATCACTGTATAGTGAGCTCGTTCATGTTCGGTTCAGAGAGCTCTTGTCCTTGAGAATTTCTCATTGTTGTTGGCTTTCTCGAATGTAAGACTATCAGAAGACCGGCAAAGTAGAGAGCCAAAAATTTCTGATTATAGGAGATCCGAGGAGAAATTTGGGAATTTTTTGCTAGCAATGATATATTCTTTGGTTACTTTGAGGAGCTCAACAACAATCCAAATTTAACCTTACCAATATTGGGAGGTTGATATTATAGCAATGTAACGAAATTTATGTATTACACAAAAGAAAATTCTGTATATTTAGTTTACATTAATAGAACAATGTACAATGCATCTTGCAGGCGAATATTTGCCACTTCGGGAGAAAGTGGCTAACATTGACACATTTGTTGCCTACAATGTACACTTTGCATTGTACTATTCATGTAAACTAATAATCATCTTTTTAGTTTTAGGAAATAAACATTCTAGTAGACTGCAAAATCAAGAGCCTAAAATAAAAGCAAAAAGAAAAATATTGCAATGATTCAATTGACTCTATTTATTTTGCAAAGCGAGGTTTATTGACCCTCTGTTCTGAAACCCCTTCTTTTTACTTTTATTTTTGTGGGGCTACAATGAGCCCAAATCCAAAGGAAAGCTCAAAATCATGTAAAACCTTGAGAGAGGCAAAATCTAGACCAAATGTATTGGCCAAGGGTTTTTTATCAGAAATGACCAATAACCCCAAATCTATTGCGACTAGGCAAATATATTGGCTAGTAAATTATCCACTAATTATTTAGAGAGTCACAGTTTTTTATTTTTTATTTTTATGGAAAGAGTGTCACAGTTTTGGTTGCTCTTTAGTTTACAATTTTACATGTACCTACTTGGGATAGCAAACCTTTATGAAGGTGATCTCTCACTTACCATAAAAATTCGAAATTTATATGTAAATATTCTTTTGACTACCACTTAAAATTTTCCTTTTGCTTCGAAGTGAAATGTAAGCCTAGGACATGTTTGGTGGACAGTAATAAATATTGTAAAGTAATAACTTTTTTTTAGTTTGATTATATTTATATTATAGGGAATAGTAATTCCTCATGAATAACTATTTTTTAAAATGAGAAATAATTATTCACCTTTAAAATGGTTGAAATAGCTACTTACTAAGAAGTGTACTAATTTCTAAAATTAATATACACATAACAATTATAAAAATAAAAAACATAAAAATAACTCATCCCTCTCTCAAATTTTTTTAAAATATTATTTTTAAGGAAATATAATTGTATGAGTAAGAAATTTTCTAAAATAAATCTTAAATTTAATTATAATATTACAACTCACAACCAAACTTATGAATATGTTTAATTATTCCATTACAACATATTTTCTCTTTAGTAATAGTTACCATTCCTGTCATAATTTTCATTCAGTATACCAAACGAGCTCTATGAACAATTGGAGAATAAATGTTAATAGCCAAATGTTGAGACCCTGACTTAACTTTTTAACTCTCTCTCTCTCTCTCTCTCTCTCTCTCTCTCTCTCTCTCTCTCTCTCTCTCTCTCTCATTTAATTACTTCAACAACTATAGCAATTACCCTAATCACTATCATAGTAAGTAATAAATCCTTAGAATTTAATAATATTGTAATCCTTATCTTGTGTTATTATTATTATTAATTAATATATTCTCATTAATTTTTGTTATTATTATAATCATCATCTATTTTTTTAATTGTCATCATCAAATAAAAATAATAATAAAGAAAAAGTTAATGGATGTCCTAAAGTACAAGTTTAGGAAATATTTTTAGAAACTTTTATGAAATTATGAGAAGAGAAAAAAAAAAAGTAACTGATTATTTGACAATTTTTTAAATATTTTCCATAAAAGTGATAAAAAAATTTATCTAAAATAACCAATTAACAAATGTCCTAACTCCTAAGTAAGCATTAATGTGGTTAAATCTGTGATTTGTCAAGGTAGGACCACTCCAATAAAGGAAGGCCTTGGCCAATGGGTTTAATGGGCCAACTATAATACCCCAATTTTGTTTTTATGATTATCACCTCATCTTGTCATTTTTAATATAGAGTTAAGGTACTATATGTGTGTGCACAGTAAGATGGGAGTAGACAATTTTGTGGTGCTACAAAATAGGTAAGAATATTAAAGTTTTAGTGCATACAATTTGGTGCGGCAATTAAAATAATAAATAAAAGAGGAAGATGTTTATGGGCCTCTTGGAGACTAAAGAGATAAGTTTAAGCGGGTTTTAAACTCCAGCCCACTACCCCACTAAGCCCATATCTCTGATGTGTTAAAATATAAGGTGGAGGAAAAGATAAATTAGGGTTTTCATAAGAAGGGTTTTATCACTAAGGAGGCTAGGAGGTGTTTTTCCTTGGAGTTTAGAACTCATACAATTGAAGAGGCAATCAAATTGCTCAAGGTATGATTTCTCACCATTAGAAACAAAGAATTAAAAAGTTTATAAGGTTATCTTGGAATTAGTTGTGATGTTAGATTGTTTAAAAGTTTGATTTTGGTCCTAAAATTCGACTTATATTTTACGTTTAGATTTGCCACTGTGTATCCATGATTAAAGTTATGACTATTACTTTTTCATTAGGATATATATATATATATATATATATATATATATATATATATAAAATAAGTCAACAATGCTGCCACCATTTTCTTTGTCGTTGGGATTATATGCTATTAAAGAATGAATAAGGCTGCATCGTGTTGTAGGACTATAAGGGTTTTATGGTCTATAGGAAATTTTGGGCTGTTGATCTATGCCGTAGGGTTAATTATGAATTGCTAGTGAAATTGCAACCGCCCCCCCACATAAAATCTCATTTTGTCAAAGTCCAAGTTCTCTGATGGATGATTAATGGCCTTAGTAGTCTTTGCCTATACTTTGAATATTTCCTACCACAATGAACCATTAGAAATCAACATGTCTACAATTCTTTAAAGGATAATGGCAGACTTGTTTCTTCTACCCAATTCCAATTTCATCTCAAAATAATAATAATAATAATAATAATAATAATAATAATAATAATAATAATAATAATAATGCTTAGATATTATATACATTAGGGTCAATGATATTTAGTTCATGAACAAGTCACAATAGTTTGGCCCACAGTTTTCATTGGGGTATATAGTAAATCTAAAGGTTTTGGCTATTGACTCTAAGTTTTGGTAAATTCAAGGAATCATATTCTTGGGTAGAGATGCTTTGCATTAGTGTTATCATTTAGTTCAGCAAAGTATAATTTTAGTGAGTTAATTTGTATAGTTTTATAAGCTTTATATTCTGTAGAAGATATTAAGTATATTTCTGTGATTGATTATAGGTCCTATTTAAGAGTATTTGAGACTATTTGGAGGGTGTTTCAGCTGGACTTTCAGAATTGATTCAAGTGCTGTAAGTAATTATGCATAATATGCACAAGTTTCGTCATTTAGGTTCTTGGATGTCAAAGGTTTTCAAAAGTTATATTTTTAAGCTTACGTTTTCTAAGGTTTATCGAAAGCATATTTACATCATTGAAAGAGAAACTTCGACTTTTAAATAATGTTTTAAAGAGAAACTTTGAATTTTAAATAACATTTTGAATGTTCGAATCTCATAAAAAAGATGATTTCTAAACTAAACTCTTTTCAGAAAATAATTGAGTTTCAATGTAAGTTTTTTTTTTTTTTTTAAAAAGGTTCTTACTCTTTAAATTTGTTAAAACCAATTGATTACAAAGACATATTCTTATTTTCCAAATGGTATTTAAGACGTCTTTTTTAGCAAATTGAAATTTCAGATTTACTCAAGAATTGTAATATATTTGTATAAATTCCTCAATTCCTATTTGTTCCCTAAGGGAGTCAAGCATCCTTTGATTTATGTTTCAATTTGATATTGTGATATTCGCTATGCTTTTATTGTTGGAATAGTTGTTAATATTAAGAAAATTATTCTATTATATATATATATATATTTTGTTTTGAGATATGTGACTTAAAATGAATGTTTTTAGAATTGATCAGATAAATGTGTAAATCCGTTCACAAGATTGTATGTGAGAATATGTGATGTGTATATGTAACACTGTGCTGTGATCAATTATATGTATGTGTTTTCTAATGATTTTAAGATGTGATTACATATATGTTAAGTGATTCGTTATATGTTTTGGAATAATTATTTTTGATATCATTGAATGAGTTTGTGAAAAATTAAAATACTCGTGCTTTGCTTGACTCTATTCCGTTGTGTATTCTGTATAATTACTTACTAGATGTGTGGCTCACCCCATCAATCAATATTTTCAGATTAAAGTGTAGTTGGGAATATAGAACTTTTGGATCACTTTGTAAGGTGCAAGGTAGAGCGTGAAAGTTGTAGGCGACTTCAGTGTAACCTGAAAACTTATAGAATTTCAGTTACCTTTATTTTGTAATTCATTTTTTTTTTTATAGTGGAGATTATTTCCAAATTTGTGGAGTTTAGACTTTTGTAAGAGGTTTTATTTAAGAGCATTGTTTCCTTGGAGTTTAATTTATTTTGGAATAATTTTTTTTATGGAGTTATATAAGTTTTGCAGGTTAGTTGTGCATCTAAATTCATGTTCCATGGATTTAGGTCGTGACACCAACCCCATCTACCATGTAAATCTTCAAGTAATATATATATATATATATATATATCCAATTTTGCGCTATGTGTTTAAATTTATGTGAAATCATATCATAATTATCCATTTAAATTGGTGCCATGTGTTAACTTAAATTTTTTTTAATCTTTGTGCTAAGTGAGTTAATGAGTACAAAATACTAAGAATCAAATATTAATGAATTATAAAATTAAAAAAAAAACCAATAATATATACTCAATAAAAATCATTACATAATAAAGATCAACTCACGTTCTATTTTATCAAAAATTAGAAAAAAAAACACATAAGTAGTAATAAATTTATGTAAGAATTTTAATATGTGACTAATTACATTTATTCACACAAATCTATAAGTAATGATATTACAGAGTTCATTATTACATACCTAAAGATTTGACCCAAAAAAAAAAAAAATCACACAAGTTAATATAATGAAAAATTGAGAGAGAGAGAGAGAGAGAGAGAGAGAGAGATATTAAAGCGTTGAATGCCTTTGAAAATAAAAAAAAAAAAAAAATTGAAACCCAAAAAAACATAATTTATTTGACCATTAACATTGCTAATTGCACTTCAAACATGAAAATGAGAGTTTACTTGAAACTTTGGAAGATTGAGGTCATCAGAATTGGGAAGAAAGACATGATCATGAAACACAATTCACATTTTAGTCGCTGGTTTTCTTGCACAAGCTTTTAACGGCAAATGAAATTATGATGAGAAACACGTGAGGAAAGCAGAGTCCATGTGTCATCCTTGGACTTGGCCTCTCAGTGTTTTGTTTTCCACGACAAAAAAGTAGACTTCGTTAATCTTATTGATGACGCTATTTTCTTTCTTATCTTCTACTTCGGGTCTCTGTCTTTTGGACCTTGTTCCCTTGGATTTTTATTTGATAATTAATTTTAATAAAAGAATTCATCAAATATATATCAATAAAAGAAGAAATCACCATCCAAAGAAAAATATAACTCCCATAGACCATAATCCTAAGTTCTTTCCTCATGATTATGCTTTTTTTTCTTTTCTTTTCTTTTCTTTTATATTATATGAGAGCTAGACAGGAAACTGTCAGATTCCCAAAAAACATAATATTGTTAGTTTCCTGGCTAACTCCCTTGTTTTTTTTTTTTTAAATTAATAAATTTATTATTTATTATATTTAAAGTTTATGATGCACGTCTTATTCACCAAATTAGTGAAACTAGTCGCAAACTTGCGCAATGCACGAAAAAATTTGACGTCATATTCTTTTTGCTAAGTAAAGAATGAGAATAGTAGTGGAAAATTATAAGTAATAGTCCCAAACTCATCTCATAATAATGTGATTGCATTGTAATATATATAATATATTTTATGCAAGTAAAAAAGTTGTAAGGACACAGATTTGAACTCTTAGTCGAAACGATAAATGGACTAGCCTAAAAAGCTTAAAACAATAAATTTATAGAGAGTAGGTTGAGAAAATTGGATTGGAATGAGTTGAACAATTGACAGGATGGATTCAGATAATAAGTAAAAGAGAATAAACAAGTTCAACTTCAGAAAATCGTCCTTAGCAAATGTCCGAGGAGATCAGTTCTTATATATATTGTTCCAAATGTGATTACACGTTTCATTCTTAGTGGCTACAATGTTTCCTTCTCGATTTCTTTCCCCCTTCTCACATTGCCTCTCACACCTTTTATACTCCCTTCTTCTTTTCTCTTTCCCTCCCACGTGCAAGCCAGATGGTTGGTGTTGATACTTGTCTCATCAGCACTTTCCTGAAGTTCTTAGATAGTAACTGTAAGGCTAAAAAGCAACTGTTCAGATATCACTTCTCCATTAATGCGGCTAGGGTGTTAGTTGCAGAGCATTCAATGCGGTAGTAGCAGCTTTTCTTTTATATATTTTCTAGTTCCTAACTGTGTCATATGCTTGTAAGATATGCCCTTAGCAGTAGGATCTTCTGGTACCTCATTCTAAATAGCAAAATATACACCCTGACCTTTGCCTTACTAAGCCGAGGATCTATTCCTACTCGGACTAACTCTTGATTCTTTATAGTCAAAAATTGGTAGTGAAACATACCATTTGCTTCTTTTAAACTATTGACCCATCCTCGGACGGACCTAAGGCCCAATATATGTATTTGGGCCTCTAGCCCCTATAGAAGTCTATATCTTTCTTTTTTTTTTTTTGTAAATATATTTTTTTGATAAGGAAACATGTTACATTTTACTTTCAATTATTAAATATGACAAAATATTTTGTAATACATTATAATAGAGTGAGATATGCATCAAAACACAAAAAAATTAAAAAAATTAAAAAATTAAAAAAATGGAAAATGTATAATTTTTATTAGAACACAAAAATGAATCATGATGGTGTCATATGAAAGAAAACATTATTTTATATTTTTGAGAAATTATTAAGCAATTTATTCAAACTTTGTTTCCATTTTATCACATAAGAACTATTAAACAAAGTTATAACAATTTATATTTTCATAATCACTTAACTCATATATGAGAATCAACTATTACAAAAAATTTCCTCCCCAAAATATATATTGATTTTTATTTTTCCCTTCCATACAATTTAAAAAATGTGAAAAACTAAGGAAGCTAAATGTGTAGTTCACCTTAGTCAGTCAACAAATAACATAAAAGGGGTAGGGGAAAACAAGCGTATTCATGGTATAATTGTTTATATATGTCCTGTGGGGTCATAGGCCTAAATCATGCAATTGGATCTTGGGCTTTGGCTGAGAGCGTGGGGCTTTAGCCGAGATCGTGAGTAGTCCGAGTCTGAGGAAGAATATCTCCTCGGATAAGCTAAACACAAATTAGGTATGGATCTTAGCGATCAAAGTGACTTTCTAGGAAGTTCTAGTAATAGATGTCTTGTGGGGTCATAGGCCCAAATCATGCAATTGGATCTTGGGCTTTGGCCGAGAGTGTGGGGCTTTAGCCGAGATCGTGAGTAGTTCAAGTCCGAGGAAGAATATCTCCTCGGATAAGCTAAGCACAAATTAGGTATGGATCCTAGTGATCAAAGTGACCTTCCAAGAAACTCTAGTAATAGGGACGTGTGCCACAAACGTACAAGAAGAATAGGAACTTAAAAATATCTAAGGGAAAGCTGCTACCATTGTATTGAATGCCCTGTAGCTAATTTTCTGGCCACATTTATGTGGACAAGACCTCTGAACAGTGCTACCTTAGGTACCGTAACTCACAAAATGCTAGAGAGGGTGTCTGATGGGACAAACATTAAGGAATAGGCTTGGATGATCAACAAGTAGGAGGCTAAGATCGTTTACTGGAGATATATAATAAAAGAAACCCACCATGGAGAGAGGGGGGGAGAATGAATAGAGAAAGCACTATAACAATTTCAACAACTCTTATAACCATTGTCATCCAATTTATATTAAAACAGAGCTCCTCGGAAACCTACCAAGGACCCATTCTCTTGTATAAACCTGGTTCATTTCTATTTGATTGTCCTTGAAACTCATTATAACTGTTATCTCATTCACTTTAAGCCTAGTTCTTCTATCCACTCTCTACAAATTCATTGTTTTAGGCCTAGGATCAAATCTAGTCCTTACATATCCATATTTGTTCTTGTATATATTAATACTCTTGATTTCTAGAATTTTCACGTAGCAACTATATCTTGTTTGATCTCTCCCTGGTCTTCAGCTTTATCCCAACTCACTGCATATAAAGCGATGATCATGAAAAAGAACCTACCAAGATGAAGTCAAACACAATTTCTAAATTTTCTAAATTTTAACAAATAGAAGATCAAGATTATAGAGAGATCGAAATGTGAGAGAGAGAGAGAGAGAGAGAGAGAGAGAGAGAGAGAGAGAGAGAGAGAGGTACCTTTGATAGTAGATATCAAAAACAAACATGTAGTGATAATTAAAAAAATTTCCATCACAAATACTATACTTATTGGTTTCAAGAGAGAATAGCATTGTTTTCAAACCCGGACCGGACCGGGTGGTCCGACCGGGTTAACCGAGAACCGGATGGAATTCCGATTTTTTAGCTTAGAGAATCGGGCATTTTTCGAAATTCCGTGAACCGCCCCAAACCGGGGTTGGACCGTACGGTTCATGCAGAACCGGTGGCATGAACCGTGCGGTCCAATTGGTTCAAGAATGCTAGTTTAATAAGAAAAATTCATAAAATGCAGGTGCAAGGACTTGAACCCAGGCCAAGTCCATTGTGCAGCTGGCGCCTACCACTCAACCAAGCCTGCCAAGTGATGCTCAACAATAACAAAAAAAATACTTGAAGTAAACTTAATGCAATTTTTTTTTTAAAAAAACAACTTAATACAATTTTATTTTACTTAATTAAATTATCCATCACTTACAAGGAATATAAAAAAAATTATAATTAAAATCCTTCAAAGATATTCAACTTTACTTCAAAAATTAATCATAAATTTTAATATTTTCATGGTTATTATTTTATTTTATCAACTTTCTTATTTAATTATTAAATATATGCTTGAAAATCATTAAATTTCCCTCACATATAGATATATTAATCAATTTTGCTAGTTTTATAAATTTAATATTTATATTTAGGCTTTAATTAATTATTAAATTAATTATGACATCATCACGGTTCGATCTCGGTTCAACCTCGGTTGGACCTCAAAAACCTTGAACCTCTCTCTTTTACGGTTCAATGAACGGTCCGGGTTTGAAAACCTTGGAGAATAGAAGAGAACATATATAAATAAGAAAATTATGTAAGGGAAGGGAAAAAGGTATATACAATACATAAGTGTTGAGGGAGGGAAAGGTTGGGGAAGAGGAAAAAACTTTGTATGTTTTGGTAATTGAAAAATGTATTTATAACTAGTAAATTGCATAGTTAATGTGATGATATATATATATATATATATATGTGTGTGTGTGTGTGTGTGTGTGTGTGTGTGTGTTCTTATAAAAAAAAAAACTCATCAAATTCTATGTGGTAACATAATAGTAAGTATGAATAAAGGACTTTTGGGCTATCATAAGTTCATGAAAACTTTGAGACTTTCCATATTTTTTATTTTTTTCCCAAAATTTTATTGGAGAAAATAATTTCCTTCATAAATGAAAACTAATTTTTATGTTTTTTTTTTTTTTCAATTATATAGAAGAAATATATAGGTAGGGAACGACTTTTTCCCCCCAATTATACTAGAAGGCAAATTGTATGTAGAAATTAATTGTTTTAACTCTTGCCTTGTAGATTAGTTCCACCCCCTCCCCTCCCCTCCTCCCCCCACCCCACCCCCCCCCCCCCCCCCCCCAAAAAAGACTTTTTAGTTACTAAAAAAAATATGCCTCTTAAGAATAATTTAAGAAGAAAATTTTACCCTATTTAGGGGAAAAAATTGATTATGTATCCAAAAGAGCTAATAGTGAATCTTTAAGTACATATTATTTAAGAATTATTATAATAGTGGAATTTATAGTATGCATTTAAGGTTTTATTTTTCCCCTCTCGAGAATTAGATAAGTTTAATTAAGCTAACTAAGGTAATATGATTTAATTCGTGTTGGATTATACAAAATCTTTCTATTTATTTATATATATAATTTGTTAGCATGATTTGAATTAAGTTGCGGGATTTCCTAAGAATAAGATCACACCGAGATATATGCTACAATTGAGAAAATTTTTTAATTCCAAAGTAATGAACATTAGTACTACCATGGAAAACATAAAGAAATATTGCATTCATGTCCACAGTCATAAAATGGTTGCAATAGTTAAATATTGTAAGTGTCCCAAAGTTATTTCCTTAAAAATTAAAAATTGTATTTTTTTTGAGTAAATAGTAATACTTATTAGAACACACATAAAAATAGTAATATTAGAGATTATATCTTTTTATATAAAAAAAAAACTTTAGTATGGTTGACTTACGATAATGTAATTTACATCATAATTTGTTGAAAAATATATGAAAATAACCATATAAAGCTAAGTTATAATCCCAAATACAAAGAAAAAGAGGAACACCATACGGTCCATACCTATCGATCATATTATTTGTTTCTTCTTCCAAGTTATCCTAAGAACTAAGAAGTTAGAAATTAGCGTAGATTTAGATGAGATTAAAAGAACATTAGCAAGAATTTATGTAGTATTTAGTTAAAAAATTATAAAGCCATTTAGAAATGAAATAAACAAATGGGAGGCAAATGATTATGTACTAAATTAATAAAAAAAACATTCCAATTCTTTAGACACAAACAATTTTAATGGGTAAAATGCAATTATATAAAGATAAATTGTAAACATGAATACAAAGAAATAGACTATCAATTGAAAATTCAAAAAAAGAAAAAAAAGAAAAAAAAGAAAAAGAAATATACATGGTATTTACAACCCTAGAAAAGAAAATTCAGTACAAACTTTTACATCGTTATTTTATCAAAAAAAAAAAAAAATAATGAAAATGGTATAAAGCTAAGTTATAATCCCAAATACAAAGAAATAAAGGACCAACTGGTCCATACTTATCAATCATAATATTTTGTCTCGGCTTCCAAGTTATCCTAAGAAGTTAAAAATTAGCATAAATTTAGATGAGATTAAAAGATAATTAGCAAGAATTTATGTAGTATTTAATTTAAAAAAATTACAAAGCCATTCTGAAAATAAAATTAAAAAATGGGAGGCAAATGGCCATGTACTAAAACAATAAAATGTATTCCAATTCTTTAGATGCAAACAATTTGAATGGGTAAAATACATTTATGTAAAGAAAAATTGTAAACGATGAAAACAAAGAAATAGAATATTAATTGAAAATTGAAAAAGAGAAAAAAGAAACATGGTATTTACAACCCCGGGATAGAAAATCCAATACAAAGTACAAACCATAAGAATTGCAGCTAAAAAGCAAAGAAGTTCAAGGGAAGAAAAAGAAAAACTAACCTCAAATAGACTTTCCAAGTTTAGTTGTAATTTGGTGACTTATAGGGTGGAAGGAAAGCAATTCAAAATCTATATATAAAAAATTATATCAGTGAGTTTTAAATCCAAAGGGAGGCAATTGAATGTTTTGATGGAGGAGAAAAACTATTTGTTTGATATGGAGATAATAAGTCAGAGAGAGAGAGAGAGAGAGAGAGAGAGAGAGAGAGAGAGAGAGAGAGAGAGAGAGAAGGATTGATTATTGAATTGAAAACAATTTGGATTAAATGGGAAAGTCATTGATTATATAAACATTAGCCGTTTATTTGATAAGAGGATGATGAGTTGAGAGGGAGAAAATGGGATTGATTATAGAAAATGTGTGAAGTGGAAACCAAAAAAAAAAGATAAAAAAAAACTTTATGACATGGCGATGATGTGGCTCAACTAGAGCGTAATAATAATAAATGCTACGCTTCAGCTTTTAAATATACTAGTCGCAGACCCGCGCGTTGCATGTGATAATTTTTTAGATAAAATACTATTTTAGTCCCTAGATTTTATAAAGAGTTTTTTTTTTTTTAAATAGTTTTATCATATTTTTCATAATCTTATCTATAACATTTTTTACCATTATCATATATTTATTGGTTGATGATTTGTATAAAATAGACATTAAATGAGAAGTAGAACTATTCAATAATTTTTTTTAAGTCATGGTGTATGAAGATTATGATTATATATATATATATATATATAATTTTCCTAGTTAGAGTTTGATTAGTTTTAAGTTTAAATTTTGTATTATTATATTTAATTGTTGATTTTATTGCACTATAAAGTTTTAATGTCTTCTGTATAGCCATCTCTATTTTATTTCTTACTCCTTTTTACCACCTTTTTATTTTCCAAACAACAGTTATTAATTGACATTTGATTTCATTTCTTTTTTTCTTCCTTCATTTATTCTTTATTACTTTGTATGTTTCATTGCTAGTTGTAAATTTTATGATTACTAATAAAAAATAGATATCATGGATGGCTTAAATAGTTATAGATGTAGTTACGTTAGTGATATGTCAAAGTTTTTTTTTTTTTTTTTTATGGAGGATGTGGCTGAATTTAAATGTTAAATAAAATGATATGAGAAATAAAATAAAAATAAAATACATAACAATAAACACTAACTTATCCAACTAATTATATGTAATATAATTATAGTACATTCTTATATACTATTTTTAATTATTTGTAATGCAATATGATAATATTTAACAATCAAAGTAATAACAAAAAAAAAAAAACTTAAAAGACAAAACTAAATCCCACGACCAAAATGGAGTTCTGAAGAATATAAAACTTTATCAAGCTAAAATAAAGATGCAAGAAAAATAAAAATAAAAATCCACCAAAAAATTGAGAGAGAAAGAGTGGGAAATAACCACTTTTTTGTAAGAGAAAATTATGTAAAGAATGGAAAAGTGAATAACAAATTTATACTAAGAGGATAATAATAAAAAGAAACAAAATAAAGGAAAATAAAAGGAAAGAGGAGGAGTGATATTAAGGTAGAATATTTGGGGAGATGAAAAGGTAAAGAAAAGGAGAAAGATTGGAGAAAATGTAAATGTTAAAAAAAATGAATACAATTTGATGTGCACAATAAAAAATTACATTTTTTTATTTTTTAAAACAAAAAGAGAGAAAATATAAATAATTTAATGATAAGGAGGATGTGGTTGAATTTCAATATTGAGTAAAATAGAAGAGAAGAAAAAAAAATTAAAAGATATAACAATAAACACTAAATTATCTAATTATGGTATGTAATGGGATACTATTTTAATTTTATCTATTATCTTTAATTTTTTATAATGTAATCGGATAAAATTTAACAATTAAAGAGAAAAATAATAATAATAATAATAACTTAAAACACAAAACTAAATCGTATCAACCTAAATTAGAGTTCTTAAAAACGCTAAAATATATCAACCTAAAGTGGAGATGTAATAAAAAATAAAATCCACCAAAACATTGAGAGAGAGAGAGAGAGAGAGAGAGAGAACCTTTTTGTGAAAAAAAAACTATACAAAGAATGGAAAAGAGTGACAAATTTATGGTAAGAGGAAAGAGATAAGAAGAGACAAATAAAAGAAGATGAAGGGAAAGATGAATATCAGTATTAAAGTAGAGGGTAGTGGAGAGATGAAAAGGTAAGGAAAGAAGAAATGTTGAAAGTGTAAATATTTAAAAAATAAGTAAATGTAAAAAAATTATAGGAAATATACATAGATGTTAAAACTGATAAAGATGAATATATAAAGTCAATATTCTATTTATATATATATTTTGTAAAAAAATAGGAATAAATAATAAATAATAAATAATAATTATGTGGCGAATGACGTGGCAGTGAGGTGGTGTAACAAGAACTCAGCAGCAATAAATGACATGCTTCAGTTTTTAGTAATACTAGTTGCAGACCCGCGCGTTGCGCATGATAATTTTTTAGATAAAATACTATTTTACTCCCTAGACTTTATTAAGAGTTTTTAAAAAAGAAAAAAAAAATAGTTTTATCATATTTTTCATAATTTTGTCTATAACATTTTTTACTATCATCATATATTTATGGTTGATGATTTGTATAAAATAGACATTAAATAAAAAGTAGAACTATTCAATAATTTTTTTTAAATTATGGTGTATGAAGATTATGATTTATATATGTATATATATACATACATATATATATATATATATATAATTTCCCTAGTTAAAATTTGATTATTTTTAAGTTACTATTTTGTATTATTATATTTAATTGTTGATTTTATTGCACTATAAAGTTTTTAATGTCATCTGTATAGTCATCTCTATTTTATTTCTTACTCCTCTTTACTACATTTTTATTTTCCAAATAATAGTTATTAATTGACGTTTGATTTCATTTCTTTTTTTCTTCCTTCATTTATTCTTTATTACTTTGTATGTTCCCTTGTTAGTTGTAAATTTTGTAGTTATCAATAAGAAATAGATATCATGGATGGCTTAAATAGTATAGTTATAGATGTAATTACGTTAGTAGTATGTCAAAGGGGTTTTTTTTTTTTTTTTTTTTCCTTCTAAATTTTCAAGGAAATATGAAAGACATTTCTCTAGTTTGGTCTCAATCAATTAAGATATCCATAATATATTAACGAAAGTAATAATGAGCCATAAATTTTTTTAATGTATGAAGTGGTTAGGTTAGTAGTATGTCAAAGGTTTTATAAAAAAAATTTTAAAAAAAATTCCAAGGAAATGTAAAAGGCCTTTTTTTGAAAAAAGAAATTGTGACTTTTTGAATTGTGCAAATATGATTGTTTTAATCACCTTGTTTATAGATTTCATTATTAAGTTATAAATATCTAATTAAAGTAGATGAATATATAAATGCAAAAGTATATGTAAAGCTACAACTGCACAAGATAAATATGTATAGATATATATATATATATATATATATTTTATTCATAAATCATTATTTCATTGTTTACTTATAAATATCTAAATTAAAATTTTATTTTAGAAAAAAATATAAATTAAAATAGATGAATGTGTAAAACATTTTTAGTATATTGTAATATAAAATTTTTTTTTCTCAATATTTTATGTAACTTTTCCCATAAGATCAATATTGTTGTCATCCTTTAAAGATAATACATAATATTTTTAAGAAGAAGAAGAAGAATAAACAGAGACTATGCTAACACATAATATAAAATTATTAAGTTTGCGTGATTTAAATATGTGGCAAAAAAAAAAATATTAATGTATCTATGATAAAAGCTTTTACCTAAATGATATATAGTAATTCATATTTTGTTAGACTTAATTCAAAAAGTTCATTCTTAATAACCTTTTTAAGTCTACAAATTGCTCAATCCATGGGCCTAGTCACATTCAAAGGATGCTATCTAAATTATAAATTATATGACCCTTTATCACATAAATATATTGATTTCCTCAACGTATGGTAAAGGAAGACAAGTTTGTGTCTAGCCATTTTCTTAATTTGTGCTGCATAATTTAACAACATAGAGGATGTGACTTGATTTAAATGTTGAATATAATAATATGAGAGGAAAAAAGGTAAAAATAAACTATATAGCAATAAACATCAAATTATCCAAGTCATTCTATGTAATATAATAACATTATATTATTATATACTATATGCATAATGCAGTAGGATAATATTTAATCAAAGAAAATATAAAAGATAATAACTTAAAACACAAAAATAAATTGTATCATCTCAAAGTAGAATTCTAATTAACATAAATATTCATCAACCTAAAGAATTGATGCAATGAAAAAAAAATCAAACAAAAAATGAAAAAAATTGAGAGAGAGAGAGAGAGAGAGAGAGAGAGAGAAGTAACTTTTTTTGTGTGAAAAAACTATGCATAGAATGAAAAGATAAAAGATTACAACTTATAACATAAAAATAAATTGCATCAACCCAAAGTAGAATTCTAATTAACATAAAAATTCATCAACCAAAAGAATTGATGCAATGAAAATATAAAAAAAAATCAAACAAAAAATGAAAAAAATTGAGAGAGAGAGAGAGAGAGAGAGAGAGAGAGAGAGAAGTAACATTTTTTGTGTGAGAAAACTATGCATAAAATGAAAAGGAAAATGTCAAATTTATAGTAAGATGTTGAGAATAAGAAGGGTCAAAATAAAGGAAGACAAAAAGTAGAGAAATAATGATATTAAGGTAGAAAGTAGTGGGAAGATGAAGAGGTAAAAGGAATGGAGAGTTTTGGAAAATTAATAATAATAATAATAATAATAATAATAATAATTATTATTATTATTATTATTATTAAAAGATATTTTAATTTTTAAATAATGGAGTTTTTAAATCACCTTAAATTAATGAGAAAATGTTATAAAATATATATAACAAAAATTGAAAACAAAAAATGATGACGTGGCTGCTGATGTGGCTCAATGTGAGCGTAGCAACATTAAATGCTACGCTTCAGCTTTTAGTAATATATAGATATATAGATATATAGATTTGGACCTATATTTTTTATCAAGTTACAAAGCCCAACATTTCAAGCCTCGTTTGGTTTGGTTCTTGTAGCTGACAAACCCATAGAGCTCGTTTAATTTCCATTTCTCCCCATCTTCCTCGCTCAGCATATCCATACTTAAGAATAATATCATTCACAAATTCACTGATCAGTATGATTTGTCTATAGGGTAATATTAGTATTTTTTACACATACTCTGTTGTTACACACAAACTACTACACACTTTTTTTGAATTAAAATCGACAGTTTAAAATATAATTTCAAATTAAAATCGTATTTTCAATTCACGATTTCAATTCAAAAAAAAGTTTGTATAATAGCTTTTATCCTTGTTTGTAACCCTTTAAAAAAAAAAACTCTTTTGAGTAAGACAAATATTATTTTAAAGAAAACAATCATTTTGTGCCTCCTAGCCTATTTTGTTCTTTCATTATTTCCCTAAATTTTCCAACAGAATTACCATTGACTGTATATAATCAGTACCTAATTGTTAGTGGATTAGGCCGGCCGCCATAACAGTGATTTTAAGGTTGTCTCTAGCAGATGTTTATATTTTAGCGAGAAGTGAGCTTTTTCCTGGTCTTTGCTCTGACTATTAAATTTGTTGCCTGTTTTACTATAATGACTTCAACATGCCCGAAAGATTCTAATTGTAATTTTGTAGAGAATTGAGTGGGTTCTTCTTTACATTGATTTGACTCATTTGGATCTTATGGATGGATTTGCATGGATATGCAGGGGGGAATAAGTAATATATATTAGATGAGGATTAATATAATGGTTAATAGAGACATGATCATATCTGGGTTGCCAAAAGGTCCAAAACTAAGTTCTAACATGTCATATTCGAGAAAAATTCAGCTCGTTCAGATTGTCTGAACCTTGTAATCTGTACATATTTTAAATATGAAAGTCATATTAAATAATAGATCCCATGGATGTTTATGAATCTTCTTAGCTATAAAGTATGAGAGAGAGAAACAGTTTGTTCATGTCATACTGCTAACTATCTATCACACCACACATTTTTCTTCCTTTGCTGCCTCTTCTACTTCACCAAGTCTCCTTCCAACTTATATAATGCGATATTTTGCAGTAGATGTCCATTTGATTTTATTTTCATGTCTTCTTTATATATTTTCCACCAGTGCAGCTCAAAATTATGCGTATGACAACTGTAATACTGCCAATAATTACACCTCTGGGAGTGTCTATGAGCAAAACCTTAACCTTACTCTTACATTTCTTGTTGCCAATTCTTCTATAAATGGATTCTATATCACTAGTGTGGGTCAGAACCTTGATGCAGTTTATGACCTAATACAGTGCATACGTGATCTCTCTAACAAGAATTGCCAAACTTGTGCATATACTGCAGCAACAGAGATCAGGATCAACTGTTATAATCAGAAGAAGCTGCCATAGGTTTTAATAATTGCTCATTACAGCACTCGGACAGACGTTTTTTCTCAGGCTGTCAATAGTGCTCCAATATGGAGAGCAGTTAATGTGAATGATGCAACTGACACGCTTCTTTTTAAGCAAAAGTTGGAACCTTTGGTGCAAAATATTTCATCTGATGCGGCAGCCAGTCCGTCAAAGTTTGCTAATGGGGTTATAGGCTACACTGTTTACGTAAATATCTATGCTGTGGCACAGTGCACCAGCGACTTGTTAGATAACCTCTGCTTGACTTGCCCGCGCTTGACTTGCCTGCAAGGGCTTATCAGTTAAATTCCTAAATGCTGTGATAAAAAAGTAGGCAGTCGTATATACACTCCGAGTTGCAATCTTCGTTTTGAGATATATTCGTTCTTTCTCTCACCATTACCACCTCCTCCACCTGAAGTATCATAAAATCTTTTCCATCCCCTTCATTGCCTGAGAACAATACAACTACTACTAGAACTACGCCAGAGAACAATGTAACTACAACTGGAACTAGTAAGACAACAAGTAATCATGCTGGTATGTTTTTTGCTCATTATTTTCAAATCTCTTGAGGATTTACCAACAAGTATCTCATTGATCTGGAGTGTGAAAACAAATTTATCACCTTTTGTGTTAATTTAGTATATTTCTTGTTGCATGAATGATGAAACTATTTCATGCGTATGTGAGCAGGAAAGAAGAACAACTCATAAATTTCTGTTTTGGTGGTCATCCCATTAGCTGTTGCATTGGTTGTGATATCTATAATCTTCGTTTACATCTTATGGAGAAGAACCACAAGAAAAAGAGTTGGTAAATCACGTTATATCTCTTGCAGCATTCAATCAAATTTTTAGCTGTAAAATTTAAATTTCATTCTTCTCGTATTATCAATAAACTTTGATGTAATAAAAATTTATTCCTTAGAACATTACATGATATTAGGAACACTTTAAGTATGCCTTACATAAGCGAGTTTCTAAATTAAGCTTTCTGCTATCTGAATTCATATATGTTTTATATTGTATTGTCAAATAGAGTGTTCATGAAGGTGGAGATAAGAGCAGTGAATCGCTTTTGATGGGTCTAAGTACACTTAAAGTTGCAACAAGAAATTTCTATGGGGAAAATAAACTTGGAGAAGGTGGTTTTGGGCCTGTTTACAAGGTACTTGGTTATCTACAATGCATATGCTATCTTTTCCCATTTCTATCTTGTAGATTGAATGCACTGTCTGTATTCACCAGGGTAAACTCTTAGATGGAAGAGAAATAGCTGTTAAAAGGCTATCAAGGAGCTCAGGGCAAGGTCTAGAAGAACTTAAAACGGAAGTAGTGTTGGTTGCCAAATTGTTGCATCGGAATCTGGTAGGCTGTTAGGCTTCTGCTTAGAAGATGAAGAGAAGCTACTTGTTTATGAATACCTACCTAATGGGAGCTTGGACAAAATTTTGTTTGGTATGAATAATTTCATGTTTTTCTTGTTATTTTGTCTCCATTGTTTGACTAGCATATACTCCGTGGATATATAATAATGAAATTGTGGTCACACGATAACATAATTTTAGTTGCAGAAAACTAGTCTAATAGCAACTGGGATGTAACCCTTGTCTGTTTGGCAACAACTTTTTCTTTTAGCTTTTTAGCATTTAAAGCCTCACTTTTTTTAAGTCCAATCATATTTTAACCAACTTTCAGCTAAATGCTACATCCATGTACATTGTGGAGGAAATTTTTGTTCAAAGGAACTTCTCCTCATTAATTGGTTATCTTTTTGCACTTAATAGTTCATGCTCTAATTATCCTTTTCTTGTTAGCCTTGCTAAACCGTTTTTTTTTTCTTTTACACTGATAACAATCTATTGATCTGATGCTTGGATGATGTTGCAGATCAAAGAAAACAATTTAGTTTGGAATGGGAAAAGCGGTACAAAATAATTATTGGAATTGCTCGAGGACTACTTTCTCTGCATGAAGATTCTCAGCTCAGGATTATTCATAGGGATTTGAAAACCAGTAACATCCTGTTAGATGAAAACATGAATCCCAAAATTTCTGATTTTGGTTTGGCAAAATTATTCGATCGAAGCCAAACTCAAGGCAATACAAATCAGATTGCTGGCACTTAGTAAGAACTTCCCCATTCTTGGACAGTTTTCATTCTTAATATATTTGCAAACATTATATGTAACTTTCAGATACTGAATTAGTCTGTGTACCAAGTGATAACATGTGTGAATGCTCACGTCTGCATGATGTTTGTGTTGTATGATTCTAAAAGGCCCTTTTCTTGTAAAAGACTTATCAACTTTTCTTGTTTGTTGGTGGCATTAAGCGGATACATGGCACCAGAGTATGTTAAGAATGGGAAATTTTCAGCAAAATCTGATGTCTATAGCTTCAGTATCTTAGTTTTAGAAATTGTAGCTGGTTGAAAAAGCTCTAGTTTCTGCAATTCAGTGAATCTTCAAACCTATGTAAGTTAGCTGTATGAGTATTCTCTTCTGTGCATAATTTTTAATTAGCAGCTCAAGATTGATTTGAATTCAACCAGTTACAGGTATGGCAACATTGGGGCAATGGAATGGCTTTGGAGCTGTTGGATCCAAGCTTGGGTGATCAGTGTCCAAGATATGAAGTTATGAAGTGCATCCATATTGGATTGCTGTGTATCCAAGAAGCTGCTGCTAATAGACCTACAATGTCAGAGATTGTAATGATGCTTAGTACCTATAGTACTATAACATCCACAATACCCTCAAGACCAGCATTTTTGGTCACTAGGGAAAATCCTGAATCAGACTTGGTGACAGAAGATGCTGGAGCATCATCTCAACAATTTGAATCCAAACCAGAACCATCACAGCAATCTATTAATGAGGTTACAATTACTGATTTAGATCCTCGCTAGCAAAATATTAGGAACCATTGATTAAGACTTTGTACTAAATCAGTAATGAGGTTACAATTACTGATTTAGATCCTCGCTAGCAATAAGTGCTTGACTGCTTGTCCTTTCTTTGTCTAGAACTAATTAGACCACAAGTTAGGTATTGAATCTGCATAATTAGGTTAACCTCAAATAGAATTGAAGGGTTCAACTTGACACATGCATGACCGAATTGGAGCATGCCATATATATTATATATTGTTTTTTTTTTTTTTTTTTGATATTCAAACTGGTCTAAACTTTCATTAATAGGGGACAAAGCCCAAAAGGGTTACATCTTTTTGAATTTGATAGTCTAACATCGGTGGAGTATCTTCCACCCAAATAATACATTCAGACTCAAACTTGTCTTGCCAGCAGGTGGGCTGCTGCGTTGCTTGACCTTCGCACGGCATTTGATTTCCAGTCACTGCTATGCATGAGCCAGCTTTTAATTCCTTCAATGACCTTCTTGATGGAGCTTGGAGGCGGGTCAGAACTAGAAATGGCGTTCAGCACTATCTGTGAGTCACCTTCAATAATGATCAGGCTCAGACTGAGCTCTCTGGCCAAACGGATTCCTTCCTCAGCTGCCTTCGCTTCTACTTCCAACGCCCCCAATGGGAGTTCGAGTTTTTTGCACATTGCCCCCATAATCTGACCCCTTTCATTTCTAATGACAATTCCAACACCACAGCTATTCGATTCCTTAAACACTGCCCCGTCCACATTTACCTTATACCAACCTTTCCAGGGGGGCTTCCAAATAGACATATCTGATATGGGAGTACGCCTAGTAGGGGGAGAGTTCTGCCGAAAATCTTCAGCAAGGTTCATCGCCTCTCTGACAATTTGTTTTGCTGATTTGCACCTTCCTTCATGCTTCATAGCATTCCTATTATTCCATAAGCTCCATGCTGTGATGGCAAAGAGGTCCCAATCTACTACTTTTTGGGTCTCCCTCAAAAACCAAACAACGTCAATGAACCCCCTTTGAGAGACGAGGAGGTTTGGGAAAGACAAGTTTGACTCAAACCAGACCTCTGAAGCCAACTTGCAGTCCCAAAGGATGTGTCCTGATGATTCACACCTTCCACAAAGGGGGCAGCTGTCCTCAGTAAGCACCTTCCTTATTTTGAGGCGATGGTTTGTGGGTAGTATATCTCTACAGGCCTTCCACATAAAAAGCTTGACTTTGTTTGGACAATTCAGCTTCCAAATATCCTTCCACAGGTTCTCCGACTTTGCTGAATTTGAGGTTCCCTCTCCATTGTCTTTTTGTTTGCCTTCTTTTAACCATCCAAGGGCCACCTGGTATGTGCTCTTCGCCGAGAAGCAGCCATTTTTGGTCCAGGCCCAGATCAGCGAGTCTGGGGGGAGACTCGAGCTTATAGGAATGCCCAGAACAGTGTTTACTTCAAAGGGAAGGAAAGTACTTCTCACCAAATTTGCATCCTATGAGCCATGCTCCCTGTCTAGGAGATTAGCCACTACATTAATATCAGAATCTTAGGGCCTCGGGCTTACTACTTTGAAGGTGTTATGAGAGGGGATCCACCTGTCCTCCCATACCTTTACTTCTCTACCATTCCTAATACACCACCCAGATCCTTTGTCTATGATCTCCTTTGCGGTAAAGACACTTCTCCAAACATAGGATGGTCTACTTCCCAATTGGGCTTCCATGAAGGTGGACTCAGCAAAATATTTTGCTTTGAAAACTTTATGAATAAGGGAGTTGTTATCCTGCTGAATCCTCCACCCTTGCTTAGCTAATAGGGCCAAATTGAACGCTTTTAGGTCCTTAAACCCTATTCCATTTTTAGATTTTGGATTATAGAGCTTTTCCCAAGAAACCCAAGCCATTTTCCTCTCATTTTCCTTCTGCCCCCATCAGAAATTTCTCATCATAGATTTTAAGTCACTACACAACAAGATCGGGAGTTTGAAGCAACTCTTCGTGTAGATAGGAGTGGCTTGAGCTACCACCTTAATAAGAATCTCTCTCCCTGCATTGGACATCAATTTACCTTTCCAACCTGCTATTTTCCTCCCCACTTGGTCCTTTATGCGATTAAAGGCCTTCTTTTTACCCCGACCAACTAACGAGGGTAGGCCCAAGTACCTCTCATGTTGCTTAACTATTTGTGCGCTAAACATAGACTTGACCTCTTCTTGGATGTCATTGCTGGTGTTCTTGCTAAAGAAGAGAGAGGTTTTCTCTTTGTTCAGCTTTTGCCCCGAACCCCCTTCGTACTCCTTTAGCACGTTAATCACGTTTCTACCTTCCTCGACTATGGCTATGCAGAAAATAATGCAATTGTCAGCAAAAAGGAGATGGGATATTTGGGGGATATTTGGGGAGCACCCCTACAGATCGAGACACCCCTAAGCTTGCCCGCCCTCTCATCTTTCCTGAACAAAGCTGATAATCCTTTGGCACATAGTAGAAACAGGTAAGGTGATATGGGGTCCCCTTGCCGAAGTCCTTTAGATGGGATGATCTTCCCCCTCGGTTCCCCATTTATTAGCACGGAGTAGGAAACTGAGGTTATGCACATCATCATCCAAGAGATCCACCTCTCATGAAAACCCAATTTCCTCATCATCGCCTCGAGATATGCCCATATGCCCACTCCACTCTGTTATATGCTTTGCTTATGTCCAATTTAACTGCCATCAAACCTCTTTTCCCTTTCCTTCTCTGATCAATACAATGCATAGTTTCGAAAGCCACCATCACATTGTCTGTAAGCTGTCGTCCAGGAACGAAGGCGCTTTGAGACTCATTAATCACATCTGGCAGAATCCTCTTTAATCTGTTAGCAAGCACCTTGGCAATAATTTTGTAAAGTACGTTACATAAGCTAATAGGTCTGAAATCTGTGATTTTTTGGGGCAATTAACCTTTGGGATTAAGCATATGTAAGTATCATTTAAATTTCTAGGCAACACACCAGAATTTAAAGAAGGAACGACGCAGTTTATAACCTCTGACCCGACTATATCCCAATATTTTTGAAAAAATATGGGAGACATACTGTCCGGGCCGGGGGATTTGGTGGGATGCATTTGATTGAGGGCACACCAAACCTCCTCTTCTCTAAAGTCATTGCTTAATTCCTGGATCATTTCTTGGGTGACTCTCGCTTCAACCGCGTCCAAACAAATCTCAGCGTTGAATGGATGATCAGTCTTGAAGATGTTAGCAAAGTACTCCAGTATGATTCCCTCCACCTCACTATGATCTTCCTTCCATACCCCATTCTTATCCCAAAGCCCATCGATTTTGTTTTTCCTTCATCTCTGACTAGCCGTTGCATGGAAGAACTTGGTATTACGATCCCCGCATTTAATCCACATAGCCCGAGACCTCTGATTCCACATCAACTCCTCCCGAATAAGAATCTCATTGATTTCTTTCTTCAAGGTTTGTATCTCTTCGGCTGTATCATGGAGTAAATTCAGTGATTCAAGGAATTGGAGACCGTTTTTCTTCTGTTTAAGAACCTTGTTGACATTGCCAAAGCCATATCAATTCCATCTCTGAAGTTGGGCTTGACAATTCTTGATTCTGTCTTGAATTTGAATACCCGGATCAGCTCTCAATGGGTCCCAGGCAGCTTCAATCACTTCCTTGCATCTGTTATCTCTGGTCCACATAACTTCGAAGAGAAATCTTCTTTTCCTTTGCCTTTCAACCCCGGATTTTCTCATGGTTAAAGCCAATAAGCAGTGATCTGACACCGACATAGTGCACTCTAGCTTCAGGAAAGGCCTCCATCCACCTCGCATTCGCAACCACTCCGTCCAAGCGGATGAGTGTCCTCTGTTCACCCAAACGTCCATTGCACCACGTAAACCTCTGACCCATAAATCCCAAATTTGTTAGACTGCACAAATACAGGCAATTTCGTAAGTCTTCCATCTGTTTGGCCTCTCGATCCAACCAACCCAACTTCTCATCGGGGTGGGTTATCTCATTAAAATCTCCAAAGACAATCCAATGTAAATCACTCTGATGCTTTAAAGATTTTAAAAGTTCCCAGGGAATATAACATTTACCTGAGTCAGGATGCCTATAAAATCTAGTTGCTCGCCACGGATTGGCGCCGTTGCCCTCGTAGACCACTACATCAATATGGGTATTTGAACAACTTCTAAATCTATTATCGGTGCCTTCCTTCCATAAAAGCGCTATTCTGCCACTTCTGTCGTCGCTGGGAACAGAAATACCTTGGGTGAATTGAAGCTTGTTTTGAAGTCCCTTCATAAGGTTTAACGTTGCTTTTGTCTCCGCCAAGAAGACTAGAGTCAGGTCTCTGGATTTCACCACATCGGTGAGGATCCGAATCGCTAGGGGAGACCCAAGGCCCCGGCAGTTCCAGGCTAGGATGCTCATTGAGCTCGGCGGTGCTGCAACGCAGCCACCGCCACACCGCCATCCTTTGAGCTTTCCTTTTTAGCTTTGTTGCTTTTTTGTTTGTGGTTCTTTTAACGCTTCAGGTCAATGATATGAGGATCTAAATCTGATAAAGGCGTCGAAACCTTCCTTTTCTGATTGATTGGGCCGAGATCAGTATCATTTTCTTTTGGGTTCGTATTCCTGGCTAATATTTCCAGTGGCCACTCCTCGAGCCCAATTTTTCTGCTACCCAGCCCACGCCGTTGTGGTTGCTTGAAATAGATATTTTCTCACTATGGCAAGTGAATACATGCATTATTAAGATAGTTTTATTTACATTAAATTTTATTATTAAAATATCAAGTGACCTATTAATGGTTAGAATAATTTATTTTAGGTAAAACACTGATACTTAAATATCAAATGTCAGTTTGGAAACAGTTTATTTAGTTGAAATTAAAAAATTTCCACTGAAAGTATAGAAAATAAGCTAAATAGTTCAATGGGATCTATGAATACAATCAAAAAGTGCAGCGCAATCTATGAATAATAGCAAAAATAAATTAAAAGTGTAGATTAGCTGAATTTTTCAGCTCATCCCAAACGGATGCTTAAATTTTAAGAAATTTAAAATATTATGACCAAAAGTTTAAAGTAGTTTAAAATAAATAATTTGTTCTGTATTACAAGTTGTAAAATTAATGTTAATGATATTAGGCAACATTTACTTTTATTTACATTAAATAATATTTTATTTTATTTATATATAAATTTTTTAATTAATCATAATATTTGAATATAGTTTTTTTTTTTTAGGGAGTTTTTGTACTCGTTAAAGAATACAAGTCCTAGGCTCCTAGATACTTTTCCCTAGTAGCCATACCCCGGCCATAGACATCATAGAAAATAACATCTTAAATGAAAGGATATTAAATGTTTTTTAGTTATAACATACTGCTAACCCTTCACAAGTTCTCTCTTAATTTTTTTTTAAAAAAACAACCCTTCACAAGTCGCAACTTGAACAATTTTCCTGACTAAACCCCAAAATACTTTGCGCATGGGGAGGTGCCAATTATGCTATAAGACTCTTGCCGCAATGATTTTAATTTAAAAAAATTAGGAGGAGTTTTTTTTTTTTTTTTTTTTTTTATAATCTATACTATTATTTAAGGGGCTTCCTCTGTTTGGATTCCTCATTTTTTAGTTCAAAAATACCCATACACCCCTATATTTAAATAGAGTCAAAATTAAGGATAATTTGGTAAAAATGCAACTCTAACTCCCACTAAAACATTGCCTAAAAATAGGACCACTTCCCTATTAATTTTCAAATTTATTTATTCATTTTTAAATTAAAATTTTAAAATTAAAATTATATATATAAAATAAAAAAAACACAGTTTTTTTTCTTCTACAAAATAGGACCACTGAAAAAAAAAGACTCATCGCACGCGTGAAGCGCGTGTGATGAGGCTAGTATATTTATAATTGACCTCTAAAAGATTCTATCATCACTATAGTTGAATACATTTAACTTTTGGTTGAGCATGTATAAGTTTCACAATTTTGTATGTCAGTATATATGTGTGTGTGTGCGCGCGTATAAACCCTTTATTAGAATTTCACCACCATTAATAACTATCTTAATGACCTTTTTAAATTTTGGAAAAATTATACTTGCCCCTAAACTATGAGAATAAACATTTACCCCACTAAACTATTATATGTTTAACACTTTGCATCCTAGAGTAGAGTTTATTTAACTGTTAACTTTGATGTGAATTTACACTCACATGCAACTCACATGATTTTTGCATAAGTGGCATCATATGAAAAGATTGTATTACCCAATTTTTAATCTCTTAAAATACTCATGTGTCTTGACACTTCACATTAGTTCTTGCATTGCATCCTTTGCCTTCTACCATGATTTTGAAAACCCTAAATACCCAATTCTTCAAATCATCAATGGCACCCTGCCACCAACACCACCCCACCAGTTTGATTGTTTAATATTAAAATGCTACAACAGCTTGGTTAATACTTTCTTCTTTTCATGTGTGATTATTGATGGCACTTATTTGGAAATATTTGTTGTTGTAGCTTCTTTTGGGATTTTTATTGTGCATCATTCTCATGATTGTTTCATACTAAAGGTGCTCAAGACAAATGTTATTGATTTTCAAGATAAAAGTTGGTGGTCATACTTTACTCAATAAAGGTTTAAATGATTTGAGATTCAAGTAATCTGTTAATGAGAAAAGTTGGAGAGACCAACATATTTCCTTCTTCTACGTTGCATGAGTACAAATATTTGTGACCATCAGCCAGAGTGACATATGCATGATTGCCTTTGGTGATGCCAAAAATCGTCAGTAAGCTGCAAAGTCCCCACATTCTTAAACAAGACCTGCACAACAAAGAAGAAGAAAATCCCTATAGAGAGTACCAGTGTGGTACCAGACAAATACCCTCTGAAAGTTAAGTTAGAGAATGTTCACAACTCTAGAATGCCGGAGCCATTGGAGATTATGCGTACCTTATTTTCTGTGGGCACTGAGTTTTTATAGCAGTGTGAAACCGACTCTATTTCTTGGGTCAAAAGATATTTCCTTATGGAGAAAACCTTAATAAATGTACGTATTTTACGGGATTCTTCCCATATAGGGATTTCTTGACTAGGGTTGATCGTGGTGTGCAAGAAATTTCCATTTAGGATTCCTTGGAGTTCACTTAAGCCACGTGGGTGCCATGTGGCTTTGATATCCGTCGCCCTTTTGTTCGATTAACAGGAATCCGTTCGTCAGGGAGAATCCGTTCATTTCCTTTTGAGGCACATCCTGTTACATCCATCATTTTTGGTTAGCTTTGGAGAATGGATCCTTCGAGTTTTATTTTAGACTCTTCAGCTGCTCCCTCACTCTACGAGTTTGTCTTCCTTTTTGGCAGACAGGCTCATAGAGTGATGGTATAGCTAATTCCTTGGAGAATGCATTTTGATTGACAGCATAGCCTAGGGTAGTTAATGCACTAGGGACACATGTCTTATTGGTTAGTGGCTGATTACTCGGACCGAAGCGTCCCTTTGTCTTCCGCGCTGCTTTCTCTCTCTCTCTCTCTCTCTCTCTCTCTCTCTATATATATATATATATATCATCTTTTCCTTTTATTTTTCACTTTTCATCGCAAATTCCTGACTAGAGCGCTTACCATCTTCCAAAAGAACGTATATTCCGTCTACTTGGTGCGACCGTCTTTCAGGCTCTCTCCGTCGACTATTTTCATCGTTAACCTGTAAGTGTCCTGCACCTTAAAACTTACTTTTACTTATTTTTAAGTCTTGTATGTCCGTCCACCAAGTAGATCTTGTAGAGTCTTAGGGTTTACCCATCATGTGTAGGTGAGATATCTAGCGAGGCGTCGAGTGACCAATCGTGTGTTCGCGATGGGGCAAGCTACTACGGGGTGTATTCGTTTGGTCTGGATGAACCCGTCACCTTTCTTGATGATCAAGTTCCGTCCTCCAACTCACCTTCCACAGAGGGGGATGAGTACGTGAATGTGGACAAGTCAAAGGATGACTCAAGTGAAGAGTACATAGTCAGTGCGAAGCCCCCCCCAATCCGTCATAGGCCCTAATGGCCTTAGGGAATTTATTCTTTTTCCATTTTGGACGGTGAATGACTTTCGGTCTACAATCAAGCAAAAACATTTTGACACACTTAGGGAAAAATATCAAATTCCCGTCAACGTACCGATCTGTCTACCCTACAAGTCGGAGAAATGTTACTATAAGGGTGTTGACGATGTAGGAGTGTACGAGCAAATGCTCAAAGCAGCTTAGGTTTCCGTTGAGCTCTCTGCACCATCACTTGCTCCAATACTTGGGGCTGGCCATCACCCAAGTTTCACCTAACGCTTGGAGGGGTTTTCTTAATGCGTAGGTCCTGTACAGAGTACTTTCCAGAAGGGCACGAAGAATGACAGTAGAAGAATTTTTTCATTACTACCATCCATCTAAGATCCTCTAATTTAAGGGAATGTACAACTTCTTGCCAAGGAAACCGTCTCTTAGGTTGGTTTGTGAAACCCCCGATTCCAATAGGAACTGGAAAAGTAGATACTTCTTTCTTGAAGGGAACAACTGGATGTGCAATCCTGATGACCAGGAGTTCATGCCAGTAGATAAAACTTGGGGCATAATGCCCCCGTCTAGTATGTGTCTGTCTCGATGTTTAAGTTTTGTTTGTTACTAGTCTTATATAGTGTTCTGACAGTCTCCTTTTTGCAGCTCGAGACCGTCCTGAAGTTAATCTTCAACAGTGGAGTTTTTTGGAGTGAATTTTCAGGATTAAGCTGTCGGAGAGAACTTGGGTGAAGCTCGTGACCGTAGACACTATTCACTGGTACTGCGAGGGTCCTGAACCTACGGAAGCCACCCGTCACCACGACCGTTTTGTGCGCCAACGTAAGCTTGATTCTTATTCCCTTTCCTCAAATTTATAATGGTTTTATCTAACTCCTTTGGTCCGTCTGACATAGAAATGGAAGACGAGAGGAGAAGGGCCTATATGAAGCAGCAAGCAGCTGCAAGGAAGAAGGAGAGGACGAGTACGTCCAACCTGTCCACGAAGAGGAAACTAGTGGACAAGACCGATCGTCCACCTAAAAAGCCTAAAGTGACGGTCGAGTCTGTTAAACTTTCATAGACAAAGCTACCTCCCCCACCTGTCCACGAAAGAGGTAAAGGCCTGATGACGGGCCAGGTTCCTTCTGAGGAGAAAAGCCCCGTCCTTCTTCGTGAAGACCTTCAGTATGCCCTAAAGTAGCTCTCATCCATCCTCACTAGTGAAGATTATGAGGACTTGGGCGACCATTCTATCAAGGCTAAGGCGAAGATGGGCCTCTTTAGTTTGGCTCAGGTATGTTATCGTCTGCCCTTACTTCTAGTTATGATTTTTTTTTTTTTTTCTTCTAACCTTAGTTTTGATTACCGACAGGGGGTGCTCATGATGAAGGGCTTGATGGACCATTGTGTGTCCTAGGCAACGGCAGTAGACCGTGTTCGGGAGGGCGGAGGCGTCGAAGGCCGAGCTGAGTATGCTGAAGGCATGAAAGACCATCCATGAAAAGAAGTTTGACCTAACAAAGAAGCTGCTAGAAGAGGTGGAGGAGCAAACGGAGGCGCTAAAAAAGGTGCTCAAAGACAAGGAAGAGGAGATCTCTGAGTCCAAGAAGTTGCTTCGTTGAGTTAGAGAGGATGCGATAAAGGAACACCATGACTCTGATGCCCTTCTAGCCGAGTTGGGAGGTTCCTTTGTCGACGGGTTCAACGATTGCCTTCGTCAGGTCAAGGCTTACTTCCCGGACATAGACCTCTCCCATATAAATATTGAAGCTGAAGGCCAAACTCCCGTCCGTCCAGTTGATTTCGAAGCAATCGATGTGCTTTTTGCTTATGACGCTAACCCTGACCCTCAACCTAACGGGGAGGCACTCATGCTGACCAGGAGGTATTTGGTGAGGGTCGTGTCCATCAGCTTGAAGCGGACTAGGCATTGGAGGAGAAAAAGGAGGAGACCCCCGTCGCCCAGTAGTTTTTCCTTGTTATTATTTTTTTTTTGTGTAATCAACTTATGTTTATGTCTAAACTTTTCGTTGCCCCTGTTTTTGGGGTTATTGTAAAAATATTTGCCTTTTGTAGGCTTTTTATTTATTGCATCTTGCTTTATTTGAATATTCTTTTGTATGCCAATGGATCCTAGTCTTTGAATTTTACCTCGGCATGCATCCGTCTTGCTAGGACATATTTGACGTACGGACTTTATGATTTTTTGTTTTTCTTTTTAGGATGATCCTGCCGACACATTGATTCAGTGTTAACTTGATAACTTTTGGCTTACATTCGTTCTCCTCACAGACCAAACAATACTCATCCTTTTAGGAGTGATCTGTCCACTTTGTGGACTTAGTAAATACGCGTCATCCTAGAATGAGCCTTTCCCCGTAGTGATCGTAAGCCATCCTTTTAGGTTGAATCTGTCCTCCAATGGACTTGGTAAATACATGCAATCCCATTGGGACAAATCCATCCATCTTGTAATTAAAATTTTAATCACCTTTTTGGGGTAAACCCGTCCACTTTGGACTTAACATTACTTCAAATTACCCCTTTGGGATGATCCCGTCCACTTTGGACTTAATATTTCAAATCACGCCTTTGGGATGAGCCCGTCCACTTTGGACTTAATAATAATAATAATAAATATGTAGAAAAGTAGATAGCGTACTCATGGTATTTCTGAATAACTCCTCTTATTGTAGTAAACATGCATATAAAAATTGTTCTTAAAAGATAAAAACTTGCCCTTGGGGCTTAAAAGAAACTGTAGGTAATAAAAATTTAACTACAAAGCAATAAACTAGAAATGAGGAGTATTATTGTCCATGTCGTTCTCTACTAGTAGTATCTCTTTAGGTGCTCTATGTTCCATGGGTGGTGCAACCTTCGCCAGTCCAGTATTTCCAGGTGGTAAGTTCCTTTCCTGTACCATGAGGAGATTCTATATGGTCCTTCCCAATTCAGTCCTAGCTTCTCTAGGGAGGTATCTTTTGTGGCACCTATCACCTTCTTCAAGACTAAATCTCCAACCTGGAAGTCCCGGTATCTAACTTTGGAGTTATAGTGCCTGGCCATGAGGTTCTGGTATCGTGCTAGTCTTTGCTCGGCCGTTGCTCTGACCTCGTCCAACAGATCCAATTGCAAGCGCATAGCTTCGTCATTCCTAACTTCGTCATGGTTTCCCACTTTGTAGCTTATAAGTCCTACTTTAGTCGGGATGACTGGCTCACTATTATTTTTTAGTCGAAATGGTGTCTCTCCTGTAGGCGTCCTAGCTATCGACCTATACGCCCATAAGACGCTTGGTAATTCTTCCGGCCATATGCCCTTCACCCCCTCAAGCCGAGTCTTAATGATTTTAAGCAAGGATCGGTTTGTGACCTCAGCTTGCCCATTGGCTTGGGGGTGGGCGGCCAATGAGTAGTGATTTTTGATCCCTAACTGGGCGTAGAAGTCTCTGAAGACGTCATTGTCAAACTGCTTCCCATTGTCTGAGACTAGAACTCTAGGTATACTGTATCTGTAGATGATATTTCTCCATACGAAGCTTTGTACATTCTTTTCCGTGATGGTGGCTAGGGTTTCGGCTTCCACCCACTTAGTGAAGTAGTCTATACCGACAACCAAGAACCTCAACTGTCTAACCGCTGTTGGGAACGGGCCCATGATATCTAAACCCCATTGGGCGAAAGGCCATAGGGCCGTCATTAGGGTGAGATCCTCTGTTGGTTGCCTGATGAGGTTGCTAAATCTTTGGCACTTGTTGCAAGCTTTAACGTACAAGTGGGCATCCTTCTACATGGTAGGCCAATTGTATCCCGCTCGAATTTGCTTATGCATCAATGACCTTGACCCTGAATGGTTCCCGCAGACCCCTTCGTGGACCTCTTGCATGACATAATCTGCTTCCTCAGGGACAAGGCACCTTAGGTACGGTCAAGAGAAGCCCCTTTTGTACAGAACATTTTTAATTAGAACGAAGCGCGTAACCTGAACCTTCAATCTCCTTGCAGCCTCTTTGCCGTCAGGTAGCACTCCGTCCTTTAGGTAGGATGTTATTGGTGTCATCCAATGGTTCTTGGAACCTACCTCCTGCATACTGATGCTGTCTATTAGCGGAGAGTTGAACGAAGGATAGTACCTGACTAGGGATAACCATGGGCTCTACTGATGCAGCTTTGGCGGGACGATCGGCCGGCTCATTCTCTTCCCTTGGGATTTAAACGAACTTTGCTTGGATGTTGTTCACCTGACTCCTTACTTGCTTTAGGTACTTCTTCATACATTCGCCCTTACATTTATAGTCACCATTAACCTGACTGGTTACTACTTGAGAGTTACAATACACTATCACGTCCGTGGCCCCTACTGCTTTTGCTAGATCTAGTCTTGCTATCAAGGCCTCGTATTTTGCCTCATTGTTTGTCGTGGGGAAATCAATTCGGACCATGCATTCAACCTGATCCCCTTCTGGGTTGTGTAGTATCACACCTGCTCCACCGATTTGCCTGTTAGAAGATCCGTCCTTGTGGATGCTCCATTACGGCTGTGCTTTTGCCCTTTGGCCCTCTGGGCTGGTGAATTTTGTGATAAAGTCAGTGATGACTTGCCTTTTTATGGCCATTCGCGGGTGATATTGTATGTCGAACTCACTCAACTCGATTGTCCCATAGCGCCACCCATCTAGCTGTTTCAGGGCTATTCATTGCCTTCCGCAAAGGTTTGTCTGTTAAGACAACCATAGTGTGTGCTTGGAAGTATAAGTTGAGTTTACGCATTGCAGTCACTAATGCGAAGGCGAGCTTCTCCATCGAGGGGTACCTTTCTTCCGCGCCTCGGAGCACTCTACTAGTATAGTATACAGGCTTTTGTACCCTGTCTTCTTCCCTGACTAAGGCTGCACTAACAGCTGCCGGGGATACAGCCAGATAGAGGAATAATTCTTCCCTTGGTTTGGAAGGACTCAGCAATAGTGGGGCGGAGAGGTATGCTTTCAGGTCTTCAAACGCTTGTTGGCATTCGATCATCCATTCAAACGACTTCTTTAGCATGCAGAAGAAAGGTAGGCACTTATTCGTTGCTCTTGACATGAACCTGTTTACTGCAACTACCTTGCCATTTAGGTTTTGTACTTCCTTGACGCTTGTTGGCGGCGTCATCTCTAATATTGTCCGTATCTTGTTTTGGTTGACCTCAATGCCCCTTTGGGAAACCATGAACCCCAGGAATTTTCCTACCGTTACTCCGAACGCACACTTGCTTGGATTCAACTTCATGTTATAAGAGCGAAGGGTGTTGAAGGTCTCTTGGAGGTCGTTCAAGTGGTCGTCCTCCCGTATGCTCTTCACCAGTCTTTGATATGTGGCACTCGCGTTCTTGAGCCCGAACGGCATCACTTTATAGCAGAAGAGACCCTGACTGGTGACAAACGAAGTTTTCTCCTGGTCAGCCTCATCAAGCTTGATCTGGTTGTATCTAGAAAATGCGTCCATGAAGCTTAGCAACTAGTGCCTTGCCGTTAAATCCACCAAAACGTCAATCCACGGAAGTGGATAGCTGTCCTTAGGGTACTCCCTGTTTAAGTCAGTGAAGTCTATGCACATACTCCACTTTTCGTTGGCCTTTTTTACCATCACCATGTTGGCCAATCAGTCGAGGTAGTATACTTCTCGTATGAATTCTACTTCCTGTAATTTGTGAACCTCTTCTGCTATAGCCTTGTCCCGTTCTTGCGCGAGCACCCGTTTTTCCTGGCGAACGAGGGAGAATGATGGTGACACGTTCAGCTTGTGCACTATGATAGAAGGATCAATTCCGGGCATGTCTTCATGGCTCCAAGCGAATACATCCTGGTTCTCCTTTAGAAACGTCACGAGCGCCTGACGAACCGGCGTGCTGGCCAAAGTGCCGATCTTGGTTGTTTTTTCGGGTCTAGAGTCATCCAAGATTATCTCCTCCAATCCTTCCACGAGCTCTGCCACCGTTTGCTGATCTCCTATGCACATGGTTTGTAAGTGACCATTTTTAGCATAGCAATGTTAGCATTCGCGTGCTGCCACTTGATCTCCTCGTACCTCTCCCACTCCATACTTGGTCGGGAACTTGATCATCAGGTAGTAAGTTGAAGTTACTACCTTCCATGAGTTAAGGGTAGGATGGCCCAGGATGGCATTGTAGGCGGATGAAAAGTTTGGTAATCTGCTGAGGGTAGTCACCAACTGTTACGGGTAAAGTGACTGCTTCGAGGGGATGCACTCTTGTTCTTCCAAATCCTACGAGGGGTGCGTTTATTGGGACCAGTCGCTCTCTATCAATTCTTATTTGTTGGAATGCAGTATAGTAGAAAATGTTCGCAGAGCTCCCGTTATCCACCAGGACTCGGTAATTGTTGTAGTCCCCCGCCCGTATGCTAATAACGAGCGCGTCATCGTGTGGGTGGTGGAGGCGTTTGGCGTCTTCCTCTGTGAACTCAATGACGGGGTTGTTGATCCACGCCCTCTTGAAACAAAGCCCATCACCTGGACGTTTTGAACCATTCGTAAGTAGGTTTTTCGTACCTTCTTGGACGAACCGGATGCTGCGGTTCCTCCAACTATCATCCTAATGTCTCCTACCGGAGGTCTGGGATGCTTGTTTTCTCTTCTTGTAGGTTGTTCCTGGGGCTGATCCGTCCTATCCTTACCGACAAATATTTGCAACTTCCCTTGCCTGATAAGAGTATCTATCTGTTGCTTCAAGTCGTAGCAGTCAGATGTGTCATGACCATGGTCGCAGTGGAAGTGGTAGTACTTGTCTCTAGACCTATTATTAGGGTCTCCCTTTAGCTTGCCAGGGAACGTCAGGGCTCCTTTATCCTTTATCTACATCAGGACTTAGTCAATAGGGGTGTTCAGCGGGGTGAAGCTTGTGAACCTTCTTGCGGGCGGTTTGGAGCACCTGTCCTCTCACTGTTCTCCGCCCCCGACTATCTTCCGCCCCCTATCTTGTTGTGCATTTTCCTGTCTTTCCCTCTGCTTGGACTTTTCCTCTCGAGCCAGCAGTGCATCCTCCACGTTCATATAGTTAGTAGCCTTGTAAAGCACATTCGACATGGTCTTTGGGTCGTTCTTGTACAAAGAAAACAAGAACTTGCCCTTCGGTAATCTGTTCGTGAATGCAGCCACGAGTATCTTATCGTCAGCTTCATCGATGGAGAGGGCCACTTTGTTAAAACGGGTTATATAGGACCTGAGCGTCTCTTCCTCCCATTGCTTGATGTTCATCAAGCATGCTGTGGACTTCTTGTACCTGTGCCCCCCGATAAAGTGTGAGGCAAACTAGGCGCTTAACTTCTTGATGGTACTAATAGAGTTGGGAGTTAACCTGCTAAACCAAATCCTTGTGGGGCCCTTCAATGTAGTAGGGAAGGCCCTGCACATAATCTCGTCTGCCACTCCTTGCAGATGCATTAGGGTCTTAAAGAACTCCAGGTGATCTAAGGGGTCCTTGGACTCGTCGTAAGTTTCTACATGTGGCATGCGAAACTTGGGTGGAAGGGGGAATGAGGTAACTGGAGCAGTAAAGGGAAAGTCCATCTGGTGGACTAGTTCGTCGAGGTCGCTTAACACCCGTCCTCTGAGGGTGTTCATCATGAGGTCCATCCTTTCTTTCATCATTTGCATCTCCGCTACTATGTGTGGTGGAATAGTGTTTGCGGTGGATGGACGGCTTGTATCTTGTCGTTCTTGTCTTCTCGGGGCATTACTGCCTTTTGGCCCCTCCTGGTTCCTTATCTCAACGCTAGTTCCTTCCTGATCGTCCTCTTGGGCGTTAAACTCTACATTATTCTGGTGCAGCTGCTCCTCCAAGTCATGATTTTGTTTGGTGAAGCATTATACCGCTGTTGCGAGAGTCTGAACCTGTCTCTTAAGGGCCGTGGTGCATGGCTCGTCTCCTTGAACATTGTTGGTGGTTGCCATTGAGCGAGTGAGCACCATGCAACTGTTCGTCCGAAAAGCTGTAATAGGGATTACTATCCTTTCATTTTTCCTACAGACAGCGCTAACTGATGATGCCAAAAATCATCAGTAAGCTACAAAGCCCCCACACGTACTTAAACAAGACTTGCACAACAAAGAAGAAGAAAATCCATACAGAGAGTACCGGTGTGGTACCGGCCAAATACCCTCCGAAGGTTAAGTTAAAGAATGTTCACAACTCTAGAGTGCCAGAGCTGGGGGAGATTATGCATACCTTATTTTTTGTGGGCACTGAGTTTTTAAAGCAGTGTGAAACCGACTCTATTTCTTGGGTAAAAAGATATTTCCTTATGGAGAAAACCTTAATAAATGTACGTATTTCATGGGATTCTTCCCATATAGGGATTTCTTGACTAGGGTTGATCGTGGTGCGCAAGACATTTTCATTTAAGATTTGTTGGAGTTCACTTAAGCCACGTGGGTGCCATGTGGCTTTGATATCTGTTGCCCTTTTGTTCAATTAATAGGAATCCATCTGTCAAGGAGAATTTGTCCGTCTCTTTCTTCCTCCGTCTGAGGCACATCCTGTTACATCCGTCATTTTTGGTTAGCTTTGGAGAATGGATCCGTCGAGTTTTATTTTATACTCTCTAGCCTTCAATCTCTCTTACAGGGAAGAGAACACACCGTGGCTATAATTGTTTTTATCGACGGACGAAAAGAATGCCTGATCCTCAACACTTTTTAACTTTAGCAAAATCTAATTTATGAATCTCAATTTTTACTATATCTCTGCAACTGTGATCTGTAAACAGTATTTCAAGTGTGAAATGTTCACCACAAGATTAGATTAAAGAGGGACATGTGATGTTTTATGCATGGTTTTAAAAACCGGACCGGACCGGACGGTCTGATCGGTTTAACCGAGAACCGATCACTAATCCAGTCCGGTTATGTTTAAAAACTAGAAATCACTCAAAAACCGAAAATAACTGAAAACCGGCCGATTCAATTGTAAAACCGGAAGCCGATATGGTTGAACTGGTTATTGGCCGATCACGGCCCTCACTACCTCTGCTGAGTCTACTTTGCTCCTCATGGCAAATTTTCTTCGACTTCTTGGCTTTTGGCGAGGAAGGTGCAAGATTGCTATTCTCTAATTTGTAAAATCTCAAATTTGGGATAAAAGGAAATTAGGGGAGACACTTAGATTGGGTAAAATCTCATATTTGTTTAAGAATATGTGAGAAAATGATTATGAAATAAGAAATATCTCTTAATTTGGGTGAGGAACTGAACTAGGCTTTGGAGGAAACAGAGAAAGAGAGGAAACTGCAGCTCTGCCACTACTTCTTCTTCAGAGTGAGAGAGAGAGAGATTTGAGCAATTTGTCTAGACCTTTTAGATAAGGAGAGGACTATCTTTTTAAAAATTTCGGTATAAATGTGGTTGAATGTCCTTTGGCCACGTTGATGGTTAGGTGGGAGAGGCAAACCACTTTGTGATATGGCTTACGTGGGTTTGAGTGGTCAATCAAAGGCAAAGAATTATTTGCACTTCGTACACCGGTAAGGTTATTTCAATATTCAAGACAAGTATAAAATATTTTTATAATAAATACCATTTTTTTAGAAGAAATATTTAGATGTGAAATTATAACAAAGATAAATATTTTTTAAATTAAATAATGGTTTTGTTAAAAATACTGAAAATTATATATGATTATAAAACTTTAAAACCATTACCTTTTTTTTTTGGTAGTTTGTTTAGGTTAACTTCTTTTTCTTCCTCTAAAAAAATGATAATTTATTTTTCTTTTAATTTGAGTTAAATTTAACACGAAAATACTTCTAAAATTTTATATCTTTTTTTAGTAAATATCAGTAGCTATATTCTTATTTATTTAATTTTAATATTTTTTATAATTATTTATTTATTAATTAAATTATTTACGACATCACTGGTTTGACCACCAATCGGATCCTGGTCCGACCAGAAAACTGGTAACCAATCCTTTTTTCGGTTCTTTCACTGTACCGGTTTTTAAAACCATGGTTTTAAGAGATTAAAAAATGATAATTCTGTCTTTTCATGTGGTGACACATATGTATAATGTCACTCGTACAACTAATTTATGTTAAAATTATCGTTAAATAAACTTGGGTGCAAATGTGCAACACACAAAAAGTTATCATAGCAATATATATACATATATATATATATATATGTATATATTATAAGACTTGAGTAATATTTTAGTGGGGTAAGTATGCATTTTCATAGTTTAAGAAGAAGTAAGTGTGATAGGAAGTATCACAGCACGCCCTTGATACGATGGTCACTTCACAAGTATAAGTGTTTGTGGAGTGTGGGAAGGGGGGGCAAGGGCCGGAATTCAAGTTTTCAGGAAGGAGCTTCATATACATATACACTTAGATTAGGCTAGAGTATAATTCTATCTTGTATTAAAAAAAAAAAAAAAAAGTGTAATAGGAAGTATAATTTCTTTAAGACTTTCTTCTCACTTTTCGTATGTGTGTTAAAATACTTTAATATTCTAAAAAAAAAAAAAAGTTTAGGTTAATACTATAATTATTAAATTTAATATTTAGACAAAAAAATAAAATAATATTAACAACTACTGTAATTATTATATATCATATCACAAAAAAAGAGTATTAATAATTACCATAATTATTGAATTAAATAATTATAAAAAATAAAAACAAATCATATATATACCATTTTTCTAATAATAGTTGGCTTGAAGGAGATTTGTGTTGATGTTTCCTAGTCACAAAGACATTTTCTCGGCCACGACGTCCCTACCATAAATAAATATAACAATAAGTTTGTAGTTGACTTCAAGGAGATTTCTATAGATGTTTCCTAGACCCTAGTACTCTGCTAGGAATTAACTTACCAGCCAAGACTAACTAGGTTTCCATGGCTTACGCATTGAGTGTGGACAATAAATTGAAATTTTATTTATGGCCATATAATTAGTATTCTTTTTCTCCTCTGGTGAAGGTTTACCGAGTTTAATTACCATGACTGTATTTTTCAAGCCATTGAAGAGATGTTAGGGATAAAAGTACTCCAGCAAGCCGATTCAGTAAACAAGAATGGTGCAATTCCCTTCAGATATCCTCTTTGACATCTTTTCACGACTACCCATCAAGTCACTTTTTCGATTCAAGTGTGTCTCTCCACTATGGTCCAATATCATTGATGATCCATGTCTTGCTTACATGCACCTAACTCGATGTGTTCAAGAACCCAAAATCTTACTTCTTGATCATCATCACACACCAGATGTAACGTTTACAGAGGCTGGGGTCTTCTTGAAGGCTAACATGAATTTAGTCCCGAAGTTTGCAAATTCAAAAGCATATTTCTTAGAGGGTTGTTGCAATGGTTTGCTTTGTTTTACAAAACGTTGTGATGATAGTGTTTTGGTTTTGTTTAATCCTGTTAGGCAAGAAGTTCTAGCACTACCACCATCTACATCCTCTCCTCCATTAGGCAAGAGAAAATATGGATTAGGGTTTGATTGTTTAACCAACAAGTACAAGATTGTTAGTGTTTTCTTCCGGGAAGGTGGTTATGAAAATCCAGACTACAATTTGGGGGCTGAAGTATACACTCTTGGTACAAGTTCATGGAGAACTATTAGCAAAGGTCCTCCTTTCCCTTTAATTGGAAAGCCTATATTTGCATGTGGAGCTCTTCATTGGCTTGTTAACTCTCATGATGCTTTAAAGGACAAGATTGTTTCTTTTGACGTTGGGAAGGAGGAGTTTGGCTTGATTTCTCTACCAAAAGTTTGGGTTTGTCATTTGTTTGATCTAGGAGCAAACTTGGCTATGGTTGATTTGTCATCTGATACCCACGTCGAAATTTGGGTAATGAAGGAATATGAAAAGAAAGAATGGATCAAGGAATACAAGATTGATATTAATGCACCATTGGGGATGTCAAATAATTCATTGATTGAAGTTATAGGACTATGGGAACTTGGTGAAATACTATTGAAGTACTATGAAAGTTTATTTTCCTATAATCCGAGGACTGGTGAGTTACGGTACATCCAGATTCCAGGGCTCAGTAATGACACAGAAGTCCTATGTCACATTGGTAACTTGCTATCGATTTCTAGGTTTCAAAGCAGAGCAAAGGTTTAAGGCTTCTGTTGCTGAGTCAAAATTTTGATAAAAATTATTTGACTATTTTGAATGAATGAAAGATGCTTAATTTGATTTGCTTGGTTCAGAAACTATTGTGATGTTGCTTGTGTTATTATATATTTCCGTGTCAATTTTGATCCTAAAGCTTGCTTATTTATTTTCAACGTTCAGTCCATCATTAACGAGTTCACTTTTCACCTCCCCTTCTTGCTATTTCTATGTGTTCTTTTGTAATTCCATTTATTTATCTATCTATCTATCTATCTATCTATCTATATATATGTATGTATGTATGTATGTATGTATGTATGTATGTATGTATGTGTGTGTGTGATATATATATATATATATATATATTTTTTTTTTTTTCTGATGCAGGCTGCATAATATTAGCTAGGAGGTATTATTTGTAGACTCACACATGGCCTTCACCTAATCCAATTAGACAGTAGCCTAGCAATAAGTTTGTTTATGACCTGTTTGAATTTTAATTTGCTTCATTTATAACAAATGTGTTAGTTTGTTATTTTTTTTATGAGTAATTCTTAGGTACTCTTAGAGTATAGCTCTCTTCTCTCACATTTATAGTGGGGTCCACTCATTAAATTTATGGTTAGGTCCACTATGAATATGAGTGAAGGGAACACCATTTATCCATACTCTAGAAGTACCTAAAAATTTTTTCTTTTTTATTTGTCTATTGGAAAAATTGAACGGTGCTCTCTCATCTCATATTCATAGTGGAGTCTACTCATTGAATTCATAGTTGGGCTCACCATGAATATGAGAGGAAAAAAACATTATTTATACATATTCCGAGAGTACCTAAGAATGAATTTTTTTTTTTTTTTTTTATCTCTGAAGAAATTGAACCTGCCCTGTTTGCTGAATAGGCAAGATAACTAATATTAAAGAGGATGTTTTTTCGGTTTGGTTAAATTCAGCATGGATAATCATAACTATCTAATAGGTTCTGGACTGGGCCATGTGACAAAGTTTCAGGCGTTATAATGTGGAAAACATACATGTACATCTTGCAATACTTGAGTGAAAATCATCCTCATTGCAAACCTACCCGCATGTGCTAATGTGCGCCTGAAATATTGATATACTTAATTGTGGATGTGTACATAGCACCAAAACACATTTCTAAGTATGTCAAGATCTGTAATTTTAATAATATCCTTAATGCATTTGAGATATAAAATGGCATGCATGTGGTGGTTAGCTCTGGGTGCTAGGCCTTTCCTCAAGCTCACTAAAATCCAAAGCATAAGTAATAACAACGACAAAATATATATTGACCTTTTTAACATTAAAATACGAGTCATGACTCATGAGTAGCAGATAAAATATTTTCGAATGACTTGCAATGTAAAATTGCTAGTAAAGTTTCCATGTAGAATCACTAGTGCCAAAAGTGTAAGCTGTTGGCCAAAGTAGCAGATCCATTTTGTAATTTGACCTTAAGTTGGTTACAATTATTATTATTATTTTTTTAATTTGTAATTTCGTATGCATATATGACTGGTATTGAAATATTGATATTCTTAGAATTTAGATTAACAAATTTCATGACAATGTAATCTTGATTGAGTATATAATGTGTATTGAAGTTTAAGTTGTAATCCTATTCAAAAAAAAAAAGTTAAAAGTTGTAATGTTCAAAATGCATCTTAAAGAATACAAGATTTCAATATTTCAATTGCATTGTGATCGATGTTTTTCTATTCGATAGCCTTACGATCGCGTCTTGATTGATCAAAAAGAGTGCTCACTTATCATTAGATCATAGACAACAACTCGATTGATCGAGAATGGGGAAAACTTAAAACTGACAAATTTTATTAAGTCTGTTGTTGTCTTGGTTTTCTTTCAGTACATGCAAACATATATAAGGGCTTATCATAGCACGACTTCATAGAGGTTTAGATTGAAGAGTGCTATTGGACATCGTGTGCTACCAAAAAAAAAAAAAAAACTTAAACCCAGTTTTCACCAACTTGTGAGTTCAGGAGAAAAAATCTTAGTTGTTGCAAAGCTGAAACCTTCAAGTTGGTGGAGTCGTTCAAAGAGTCTGACTGTGATCATTGATACAATTTGTGAAAGATGTACATAATCGAAGAGTTCAGAGGTACTGGAGTTAATTGTGGGGGTATCTTGTAGTGGTTTTTTCTTTGGATGTTATCCATTCGTCTTCCACTTCATCATCATATCATGTGTTCATTGGTTTATGTTTACTACTTTATATTATGGTAACATTCTTGCTCGTGGTGATTAACCTGTGGTAATCTTATATACATAATTGGTCAATTGGCTTAACTTGTTTAATCCACTGAATAATTTGGGTCTAAATAAGCTTTTTCAGATAACACCCTTGCCGTTACTTTTACAAGAAAAAATATGCCATCTGAACTGGAAGAGCTCATTGACCTTGAAGTTAATCATAGTACTTTAAACAATCATTTTATTGCTAATGGAGATCCATTCATGTTAGAGCTTCACAATTGTCTTCTTTAGTTCTTTATATATTTCCTGCAATCCTGAGTTGGATACAGGGATTAGGTACGCCAGGTCTATGTCTATCACATGGCTGCCATAACCACTACATGAATAGCTTTTCGCCTATGTGGTTGTGCATACTCGAACCCTGACCTGTCCTTGGTGAGAGGATTGCAAGAATAATTAAATCCCCTTACATGAAGTTTTTACGTTCTACGTTTCCAATTATTTTTCATGACTTCCTAACTCCGTAGACCAAAAAAAAAAACGTCTTCAATGTGAAAGGGCTCTCTTCCTCGTCCTATCACCTCTATATATAGAATTCCTTGCTCAAACTGAAATCCATCCAATTGCCATCTTTTCCAATTTTCTACTTCTAAGCCCCAGAAATGGCAATGCTGAGATCAACATTAATGAGCTTGGCTATATTAGCCATGCTCATCAATTTAGCTATGGCTGCGAATTACACAGTCGGAGGCGCAAACGGTGGGTGGAATACAAGCAGCGACTTGCAAACATGGGCTTCATCTCAATCATTTTTAGTTGGAGATAACCTGAGTAAGTAACATGTATTTATAAATGAGCCACTTTCAATATACTAGAGATCTATTTATGCTGTGGTTTACATAATTGTGTATGTCATCAAAACCACATTATCCAGCCTGTAATAATTTGATTAAGCTTCATGGAGAACAGAGAGTTAGAGCTGACTAAATGTATTCACAGTTTTTCAGTACACACCAAACCATGATGTGCTTGAGGTTTCAAAGTCAGACTATGACTCTTGCCAGGCAAGTAACCCAATTCAATCTTACAGTGGTGGCACCACCAACATCCCACTCTCTTCACAAGGCAAGAGATACTTCATCTGTGGAACAAGTGGCCATTGTAGCCAAGGAATGAAAGTTCAAATAGACACTCTTGCAACATCAGCCCCGCCACCCGCATCTCCTTCAAGCAAACCACCAACTTCATCGGTGACTCCATTGGTTCCTACTCCAGTTTCAGAAAGTCATTCTTCCTCGCCAGCTGAAACGCCAAAATCCACCCCCACTGTACCATCTCCAACACCATCTGCAACTTCAGCAAAACCACCTTCCTCATCAGCTCACAAAGGCGGTTTTCTTGTCAACATCACAATGGGGATCATCTTTGTAATGACAATGCTTCAGGCATACTAAGCATTGGATTATTTCTTTGTAAGGAATATTTATTGTGGCCAAATATTATTTTACCTGTTGACGCATTTTGGAAACAAGTTCATAGCACAAGCATAATGTTATCTCACGATTAATGTTGAGCCTCCTTTAATTCTCTATCTAGCAATTTAATGTTGGGATTTCTTGTTCGTTTATCAAAGAGAAAGGGAAATTTTTTTTTTTTTTACAAATCCTCTTTCTGCAAAACCCTCTCTAACTATACTTATCTTTGAAGAATTTGACATGACTAAATCTTCTTTAACATTAAATACGGGCAAATAATACAGCTGTAGTTGCAGATTTTTATCTGATTCATTAATATATTCCACACTACTGGAAGAATTACAATATATTATATATGATGCTCTACCTCCAAGTTTAAAGTTTAAACCAGCTTTAGACACTTGATTAGTAAAAAAACCAATAGGTGATGCAAAAGAAAAGACTCCATATTGTGAATATATACAATAATCCTAAAATGATACATATCAGAACCAAAATATATCATTCCTATGTCCAATCTGTACCAATATGGTATATATAACATTGCACTATACTAGGACATGTGAGATCACTCCAAGAGTTCCATATGATTAACTCATGACATGAAATGTCTTTTCCTCTAAGCAATAAAATGGGATTGCTTCCTAATAAATTATATTTCTCTACAGTACATGAAACTAAAAACACACAAGCAATTGAAATCAATAACCACACCACCCCCCCCCCCCCCCCCTCCCCAAAAAAAAAAAAAAAAAAGCATCCTAGCATTACAGGAAAATGGTATTATGAGCCAAACCATGGAAGGCCTTCCATTTTAAGCAACTGGAGGGCGTAGTACATGATCCAATGATGTATCAACTGCAGCAGGTGGCATAAATTGCCACATGGCAATACTGGGGTAACCAATGAAAGGTATCAACTTGTTGCTAGAAACTTGCCCTTGGGCAGCAAATGCAGTCGACATTGCAGTGGGATGAGCCAGGAAGCCTTGTGGTGTACTCATTGCTTTGACTTGCTGCTCCAACTTCTCTTTGTCTGCCTTGAGCCTCTGCTTCTCATCACGAAGCTCATTCTTCTCAGCCTGCACAGAAAAAGGGCAAGAAAAAGTTACATCTATGCATAATGCAACCAGTTACCCATACATACGTGACGAGTATGCAGCTAGGGAGGATAATTGATAAAATGAAATGCAGATGACGGAGCAATTTTTAAATGAAGTAAATCCTCCAAAAAGATAAAGAAAGATCCCACCCCAAAATAATCCAACCTTCAATTCTTTAATCTTCGCTTGCAAATCCTCATTTGATTCCTTCAGCTTCCGAGCTTTACTTCTTAACTGGGTTACCATTCGAATAGCATCAGCCAAAATGGCAGCCTTGTCTGTTTTGGGCGGCCTTCCAGGCTCCAGGATAGAACCCAATTCTAGAAACCTTGAAATCACACCAAATTTAATGTGAGAATTAGAATGCGGAGAACACTCAATAAGAAAATATAATGAACAATAGCATGCCTCTCATTCAGCCCATCTCTTCGCAATTTTTCCCGGCATGCTTTTGAGGCAGATGCAATACATGATTCAGGCCTCAACCTATAAGAAAATTTGCAGAAAAATTTAGGAAACATAATATATGTGTGTGTCTGTGTGTGAGAGAGAGAGAGAGTCACCATTAAAAAAAATTATTTATTTAAAGAAAATAACAGTCTCAATCACAACTATTTGCAATCACATCATAGCCCAACTTAATGTAATATATACTTGTGTGTGTGTGTATAATACAAAGCTTATATTTGTGATTGCCTTTTATTTGTTGAAGCAGCATTGCAGTTTATTTTTCAAGGGGAAAAAATTGTAGAAATTGTTTAGGATAATATAATATGAGCAACTCAATTTGCATTTGCTGGTGTTTGAATTCAGAAGGAATATCATTTCCCAAACCTTTTGTCATTATGATTCCTCTGATCCATTGGTTTGAGTATCCACTAGAAGATCATCTCTACCTATTTAAAATATAAGTCATGGTTGCCAATTCAAGATTGAAAATTTACACAACTTGTATTATGTTCCTTTTCTTTTCTTTTTTTTCTTTTTTTTTGGAAAGTATATATCAGTGTGCAATTCATATTAAAATAAGTCAGCCCAATAATCGAATAAGAGCAAGCGGTCTGTCAGTAGATGAAGTAGCAACTATGAAATCTCTAGTGCAGCCAATAACTATTCCCATAAATCTGGACCGACTAATTAAGTTTCATATTATTGGAGGGAACCCAACCAAACTGAATAAGTTAATTTATCAGGGTTGCATGAAACACACCATAGAGCCCATCTGTACAACTAGAACCCACAACTTTTGTGTAAAATTTATTTATTTTTTATTATTATTATTATTTTTTTTTTTTGGTGAAGGGGGGAGGGGGGTGGAATTATCATCAACATGTCTTTGATTGTATTCCCACTAGATCTATAATATGACATAGAAAATTATGGCTGAAATGTTATTGGTTTTTGGTATGTTGTTGTCAAAGTATGACCCACACACACAAAGTTGAGACTAAAGATGACACCCATCTCTGTACTTTTCACATCTTTCCTATTTTTCTCATGTTAGCTAAGTTACTCAATTGAGAGAACCTCTTGTTGGTTGAGTGTAGAAATGTTGGCAGTAGGTTTTCTCAAGAGAATTCAATTCGATCTATTTCCACTTCAACTTCATACAGAGCAAAACTTGCCTGTATAATAAAGCATAGCAATTTTGCATATGAATGAACCACTCCCAACAGATTCCCATTCCCCCTTCAAGATCCACAACAAACCAGTAATAGTGCTTTGACCATAAGAATCCTAGACTGGTCATCTCACCAATATTTAGGATTAGAAAAGACAGAACTAGATGCCAAAAATTAACACACAAGTTTACAATGTTACAGATCTATCTATCCATTATGAGTGGTAAAAACACCAGATTACGATCTATCATTGAATACATATACCTTATACATGAAAACATGTCGTAATCTTTCTTGCACAAGAAAAGGGAAGAGATATTTACCGTTTCCGATGACCAACTTCCTTGAGGCTATCTGAATCTCTAAATGAGCAATCCACTTCCGCACTGGGAACAAATAGCATGTGATCAGAACATCAAGAAAAACTGAGAAACATAATAATATTACTACACATATGTATAAGATCTATTGCTCCTATTCTGAATTACATAATATGACTCCCTTTTTTTTTTTCTACAGCTGACATTTGAGTGCTTTTGTTTTTTTGGCTTCAAAATAAAAACATGATATTACATTTAAGATAAGAATTGTTTTTGTCAATCCACCCAAACAAATAGAAAGAGAACTTTCGAACATATAGGACTACAGCAGAGGAAACATTGCTTTACATACTGATCAAGAACTATCTTATATCGCCAATTTGAGGAGAAATCTAAAACCTTGAGCAAATTGTCAAGCTACAGAAGTAACATCAATCTATTACTACCAACAGCAGAAAACAAAAATCACAGAAAATGGGGAGCAATATAGCCCCCAACATTATTTTATCTGCAATTTGCAAAAGAGCTACCAGTGCACTCAATTTGACTTGGGGAATGGTTAAGGAATATCGCAAAAGACTTGCATAGTTAAAATTAGTGCCATGACATGGTAATTACAAAATATTCAGTCAACTAATTAGGCAATAAATCAGATTAACAAAAGCGCCCAAGAGTTCAATAATTCTACAATATTTGTTTAAAGACACTTTCCTTCGTAGGGTATGCTATTGTTCATCGATAAGGATAATTTTGTAATTAACCCGTGACGAAATAAAAGATGATAGTTGTAAATAAAGTCATCAGCTTCACACGGGAGAACCTTGTTGTAAAGTCTACAACTCCACCCCATACCTGACGGCTGCATCTTGGGCATAGCAAGCTGAAGGGGATAAGCTAAAGACAGTAAGCTGGAGAGGATAAGCTGAAGACAGTAAGCTTAAGAGGATAAGCTGAAGACAGTAAGCTAAAGAGGATAAGCTGAAAACAGTAAGCTAAAGAGGATAAGTTGAAAGCAATAAGCAGAAGGGGATATATGAATCTCTGACGAATCTGACGTGGCCTTGCTTGGTCTCCACGCATATGTGTATAAAGAAATATCTTGCGCCTCATGCTCACACTAATCAAGAAAACTCCTATAAGGAAAGGATTCCAGAAGATACACGGATTAAAAAGGTTCTCTCCTATAAGGAAAGAACCTCTAGACCAAGGCATGGATTTCGGCCCTACACTACTGATAAGGGTAAAGTTGAGGCATGATTACCCATTAGTGGAAAGGCATGAAATGGACCAACCTGTCGGCTTCAGCTATGTCATTTGGGACTACAGGGAGCCTACAGCTTAAAGCTGACGTGGTGAATCCGTGGTTGATGGGAAGTTGACGAGTTAAAGCTGTATGGGAAGTAAAGCTGAAGGTATCAAGCCAACGGAATTAGCGTGACTTGCCCTACACGCTTACCTGTGAGAAGATATCTTGCCTTACACGCTTAGGCATAAGAAAATATCTTGCACTGCACGCTTAAGCATAAGAAGATATCTTGCACTCCATGCTAAACCCAAAAGAGGGAGGTTCCGGTAAGGAAAAGGCTTCGTAAGGAGCACGCAATAGAAAGTCTCTCTCCCACAAGGAAATGTCTTCCGAAACACGCCACGGATGTTAACTCTACGCTACTATAAATACCCCCTAGCCCTCATAAACAAAGGTATGCATAACTTCCCCCAACTCAGGTACTTTAGGGTTGTGAGCATTCACTAACTTAAACTTTGGAGGGTCCTTGGCCGGTATCACACCGGTATTCCTCTTAAGGTCTTCAGCTTTTTAATTGTGCAGGTTTTCCATCGAGAGCACGTGAGGACCGTGTGACTTACTGACGATTTTCGGCATCATCAGTTGGCGCCGTCTGTGGGAAACGTTTAAGCGACTTGAAAAGTCGTGCTATCGCTCCCCAGACAAAGAGTTGCATGATACTCACTCACTCGATGATGACCACCAACAACATTCAAGAAGACGAACCACGCACGACGGTGCTCGAGAGACAAGTCCAAACTCTAGCTGCCGCTGTGGAACGCCTCACCAAATAGAACCAGAATTTGGAGAAACAACTGCGCCAAAGGAACGCGGGCATTAACACCCAAGGAGAAGACCAAGAAGGAACTAGCGCGGAGAAAAGGCACCAGGAAGGGTCGGAAGGTAGCAATGCCCCAAGCAGGCCAAAACGATAGGACACGAGCCGGCCATCTGCCACCGATACCATCCCACCTCACATACTCGCTGAGATGTAGATAATGAAGGAGTAAATGGACTGTATGATGAACGCCCTTAAAGGACGGGTGTCTAGCGATCTTGATGACCTGGTCTAGCGAACCGACTCGCCGTTCACAGCGTCCGTCAGTTCGTTCCCCCTTCTACCAAAGTTTCGTATGCTGCAGGCAGAAAGTTACGACGGGTCCAAGGACCCCTTAGATCACTTGGAGTCTTTCAAGACCCTGATGCACCTTCAAGGGGTGCCAGACGCAATCATGTACAAAGCCTTCCCCACCACGTTAAAGGGACCCGCAAGGATCTGGTTCAGTAGGCTAACGCCTAACACCCTTGGAACTTTCAAGGAGTTAAGCGCCCAATTCACCTCGCAGTTCATTGGGGGGGGGGGGGGGGGGGGCACAGGTATAAGAAATCTACTGCATGCTTAATGAACATTAAGTAGCAAGAAGACGAGATGCTAAGGTCTTACATAACTCGCTTTAACAAGGAGGCCCTCTCAATCGACGAAGCAGACGACAAGATACTCGTGGCGGCGTTCACCAATTGACCGTCGAAGGGTAAGTTCCTATTTTCTCTATATGAGAACAACCTGAAGATCATGTCAGAGGTACTTTACAGGGCGACTAAGTACATGAACGTGGAAGATGCACTACTAGCCCGAGAAGAAAAGCCCAAGAAAAGGGAAAGACAGGAAGATGTACGGCCGAACAGGGGGCGGAAGATGGCAAGAACTGGAGAGCGGCTGGAGGACCAACACTCCAAACCACCTGCAGGGAAGTTCACAAGCTTCACCCCGCTAACTACCCCAATCGACCAAGTGCTGATGCAAATTAGGGATAAAGGAGCCCTAACCTTTCCCAGCAAGCTGAAAGGAGATCCTAACAAGAGGTCAAGGGACAAATATTGCCGCTCCCACCGTGATCATGGCCATGACACAGCTGACTACTACGACGTGAAGCAACAAATAGAAGCTTTTATTAGGCAATGAAAGTTGCAAAGGTTCGTCAGCAAGGAGAAAACGGAACCACCACAAGAGCAGGCTCCCCGACGGGAGAACGAGCGCCCCAGACCACCCATAGGAGATATAAGAATGATTGTAAGAGGCACCGCGACTGCTGGGTCGTCAAAAAAGGCCTGTAAGACTTACCTTAGGATGGTTCAGAACATCCAGCTAACGGGTTCTGCACCCAAGATGGCGCGGATCAACAACCCCCTCATCGAATTCTCGGAAGAAGATGCACGACGTCTTCACCACCCACACGACGATGCACTCGTTGTTAGCATACAAGCAGGAGACTATAACATACATCAGGTTCTGGTTGACAATGGCAACTCGGCTGACATCCTTTACTACCGCGCATTCCAGTAGATGGGGATTGGTAGGGAGCGAATAGTTCCAACTAACGCTCTGCTTGTTGGCTTTGGAGGGACAAGGGTAATCCCCCTTGGTGTCATCACTTTGGCTGTAACCATAGGCGATAAGGCAGCTGAAGGGAAGACAATCACTTAGAGGATCTCAGGGAGACCTCCAATACTCTTCATTCCTACAACATGGAGCTTAATCCAGGCAAGTGTGTCTTCGGAGTGACGGCAGGAAAATTCATAGAATACATGGTGTACCAGAGAGGTATTGAGGCTAACCCGGACAAGATCCGGGCTATAATAGAAATGGCACCTCCTAAAAACATAAAAGAAGTACAAAGCCTTAATGGCAAGATTGCCGCGCTTAACAGATTTGTATCTAGAGTGATGGATAAATGTCTACCGTTCTTCCACATACTGAAGAAGTCTTTTGAGTGGACAACCGAATGTCAGCAGGCATTCGAGGACCTGAAGGCCTACCTCTCTTCACCACTGCTACTAAGTTCCTCACAACCGGGAGAAGAATTGTTTCTCTATTTGGCTCTCCTTGGCCGCCGTCAATGCAGCCTTGGTCAAAGAAGACGACAAGGTGCAAAGGCTCGTATGCTACGCCAGCCAAGCGCTTCATGGTGCAGAAGAAAGGTACCCTTCAATGGAAAAGCTCGTCTTCGCTCTAATCACAGCCCCGAAAGCTCAAGCCATACTTCCAAGCCCATACGGTGATCGTCCAACAGACAAGCTACTGGAGCAGGGGTCGTACTTCAATCTCCAGAAGGTGACGAGATCGAGCGCATGGTCCGTCCCGACTTCCCTACAACTAACAACGAAGTGGAGTATGAAGCCCTAATAGCAGGACTAGATCTCGCCAAAGCAGTAAGAGTCGTAAATATGGTTATCCATTGTGACTCCTAGGTCATCACAAACCAAGTGAACGGTGATTATGAATGTAAGGGCGAAAAGATGAAAAAGTACTTGGAGCAAGCAAAGAGAAGGGTAAACTGCAGGCCAAGATTGTTCAGATTCCAAGAGGAAAGAACGAGCAAGCCGACTGTCTTGCCAAGGCCGCATTAGCAGAATACATGATCACCCCCGATAAGGTACTCTCTTTTACTCAGCTTTCACCACTGATAGATGTCGACGATGTACGGGAGATAGGTTCCGAAAGCAATTGGACCACCCCCTTAATTTCTAACTTGAAAGACGGCACGCTGCCTAATGGGAAGGAAGCCGCAAGAAAGCTGAATTTTCAGTCGGCGCGATGCGAGGGGTTTCTCCCAACCGTACCTGAGATGTTTAGGCCCCAAAGAAGCGGATTATGTCATGAGCGAAGTACATGAGGGGATCTACGGTAACCACTCAGGGTCGCAGTCATTGGTACATAAATTGATTCGGGCTGGATATTACTGGTCGACTATGCAGAAGGACGCCCAGAATTATGTCAAAGCCTGCAATAAATGTCAAAGGTTCAGCAACATCACCAGACAACCAACGGAAAAGCTGACCCCTATGGCAGCCCCATAGCCGTTCGCTCAGTAGAGGTTAGACATAATGGGCCATTCCCAACAGTGATACGACAACTGAAGTTCCTGATAATGGACATAGACTACTTCACCATATGGGTGGAAGCTGAAGCCTTGGCCACCATCACTGAGAAGAATGCACAAAGCTTTGTTTGGAAGAGCATCATTTGTAGTTAGGAGTCAGGAACCACTACTCCTCGCCTGCCCATTCTCAAGCCAACAGACAAGTTGAAGTCACGAACCAATCCTCACTCCGAATCATCAAGACTGGGCTCGAGGGGGCAAAGGGCGTATGGCCAAAGGAGTTGCCCAGTGTACTATGAGCATACAGGACGACGACCAGAACCCCCCACAGGAAAAACTCCGTTTCGATTGGCATACAAAGTGAAGCAGTCATCCTAGCTGAGGTCAGACTCACGAGCTACAAAGTGGACGAGTCTACTACTAAGTCCATAAAATGGACGACTTCATCCCAAGAGGATGAAATATTATCAAGTCCACAAAGTGGACGAGTCTACTGCTACGTCCATAAAGTGGACGACTTCATCCCAAGAGGATGAAATATTATCAAGTCCACGAAGTGGACAAGTCTACTGCTAGGTCCATAAAGTGGACGACTTCATCCCAAGAGGATGAAATATTATCAAGTCCACAAAGTGGACGAGTCTACTGCTAAGTCCACTAAGCGGACAAATTCGAAATAAACGAATTAAAAAGTCCACAATGCAGACGAGTTCAGGCCATGAGGATGCCTCAAGGCTGTAAAGTCCTTGGGAGGATGAGTTTACCATGGATAAGTTCATCCTAGTTTGCCAAATACGAACATCTCCGTGCATACAAGCATGGAAAATAAAAATACAAATGCCAACTAGAAAGCAACACGATGCTAAAGACAATCACAAAGTGACGAGTTCTCTCCCAAAATCAGCAAATGATGAAATAGGAGAAAATGAAGAAGTATGAGAAATATATATAGGGTGGAAAAGGCACGAAAGATGAAGCGGCTCGTCCAAAAGCGAAACCAATCTACTGGCGCCACGTGCTCAAGCATTTAATAAAGGCAGCTCAAGGCATCACACATAAATGACCTTTCTACGACGTTAACTCCATATCCCGTTAGCTAAAGCTGATGAGGCTATGGAGTAGAGGGCAGCTGATAAGGATAATTTTGTAATTAACCCGTGACGAAATAAAAGGCGACGGTCATAAATATAGTCGTCAGCTTCACACGAGAGAACCTTGTTGTAAAGTCTACGGCTCCACCCCATACCTGACAGCTGCATCTTGGGCATAGCAAGCTGAAGGGGATAAGCTGAAGACAGTAAGCTGGAAAGGATAAGCTGAAGACAGTAAGCTGAAGAGAATTAGCTGAAGACAGTAAGCTAGAAAGGATATATGAATCTCTGACGAATTTGACGTGGCCTTGCTTGGTCTCCACGCATGCGTGTGTAAAGAAATATCTTGTGCCCCATGCTCACCCTAATCAAGAAAACTCCTATAAGGAAAGGATTCCGGAAGATACACGGATTAAAGAGGTTCTCTCCTATAAGGAAAGAATCTTTAGACCAAGGCATGGATTTCGGCCCTACACTACTGATAAGGGTAAAGTTGAGGCATGATTACCCGTTAGTAGAAAGGCATGAAATGGACCAACCCGTCGGCTTCAGCTATGTTGTTTGGGACTACAGGGAGTTTACAGCTTAAAGCTGACGTGGTGAATCCGTGGTTGATGGGAAGTTGACGAGTTAAAGCTGTATGGGAAGTAAAGCTGAAGGTATCAAGCCGACGAGGTTAACGTGACTTGCCCTACATGCTTATCCGTAAGAAGATATCTTGCCTTACACGCTTAGGCATAAGAAAATATCTTGCACTGCACGCTTAAGCATGAGAAGATATCTTGCACTCAACGCTAAACCCAAAAGAGGGAGGTTCTAGTAAGGAAAAGGCTTCGTAAGGAGCACGCAATAGAAAGTCTCTCTCCCACAAGGAAATGTCTTCCGAAACACGCCACAGATGTCAACTTTATGCTACTATAAATACCCCCAAGCCCTCATAAACAAAGGTACGCATAACTTCTCCCAACTCGGGTACTTTAAGGTTGCGAGCATTCACTAACTTATCCTTTGGAGGGTCCTTGGCCGGTACCACGCCGGTACTCCTCTTAAGATCTTCAGCTTTCGTATTGTGCAAGTTTTCCATTGGGAGCATGTGAGGACCGTGTGACTTACTGACGATATTCGACATCATCATTTATAAAAAAGTACTACGTCTACAAAATTTGCACAACAAATCATAGGTAATAAATTGTTACTAATTTTAATTTGAAATCACCATTGAATTTTTTTTTTTTTTTTTTTTTTTTTTAGCTAGTAACGACCTGTCACTTAGGATTTGATGAAAGTATTGTGCACATGGATTTCTCATTGTTCATATCCTAGTATATTATAGATTCTCTATATTTGTTCCCTTGAGAGTTGATCAGAACACAACCGTATTGAAGTACATCTTCCTAGAGAAGCCATAGCCTAGATTCTAGAACAGCACCTTCCTAGAATTCTCCAACTTTTGTACACATCACTTGTGGAAAGTCAGGATATATATATATATATATATATATATATATATATTTACAGCTTAAAACCATAATTTGCGAAAATGAATTAAACTAAAGTTGAAAATTCTACTGGTTTTCAGTCCAACTAATGCACTTATTACTCATGAACACGTTAAACAGACACATATGAGATAATTATTTCAACAAGCACAATTCTAACAAGGCTGACTAAAAGTAAAGATAACTTGTCCCAAAACAAACTATTGCCAAATATTAGTCTTAAAACAGCAAAGAGCACGTGTTTGGACTTTATTGCATACAACCTAGGAAAAAGGTAGACATAATAAAACTTCAATATTCCTACTTTCTCGGTAACCAAACAGGGAAGTTAAGTTAAGCAAAACAGACCCCAACCTGGTATTGGAGGAACAATTGAGGGGTTGTGGGGCCCAGCTGAAACAACCGGAGATGGAAGACGGAAATGGGTCGCCGGGAACTGAGATTTGTTCTACAAAGCCATAGTCAAAGAGCCAATTGGAGCTTTCTGAGGGGTCAATTTCCATTTTTTGTGAGTGCGAAAATTTTAGATTGCCGACAAGCACATACCCCAATTTGGTACTAGTATTGTTAGTTGCGTGGGAAAATTAATGAGAAAGTGCCGTTTGATTGGATGGAAAGACAAAGACTGTGGAGGAAAATGCAAGAAAGTTATGTCCGGACCCAGCTGAGCGTCCCACGCCACCTTCAAATAGTCAACGCCATTCCGCACTGTTTAAAATTAACTGAAATTGTAACTATCACTTTTTTAAGTTTAAGATCGTGATTTAAAGTTCTCATTTTAATTATTTCAAAAAAAATGTATATATTAACTTTCTAATAAATATATATTTTTTGGGTTAAGGAGAGGGTTTTTTTTTAATATATGTAAATAATACATTTTTTTTAGTAAAGTAAATAACATGTATTTAAACCTATGTGTTTGAGTGTCTTACTCCTCCATAATCTATGAAAATTGTTCTTATTATTTGGTCAATGTACTATATTCACTAAATTTTGATATTTCAAGAATTCAAATACAGGTCCTTTATATGATTGTAAATAAATTTATTAACTAAACTAACTAAAACTCATAAATAGAAATAACTTTAAGTATCCACATAAATTCATGTGTATGTTTGCATGTTTTTAGCCTTAAATCCAAAAAAGAAAAGGTTGAATGCATGTTTTATATTTTTATGATTTCATGATTTTTTATTTTTAGCTGAATTATGTTTGCGTGAATTAGAATTCGGCCGTATGGTACCTAAAATCACGCCTAAGATTTAAAAACATAGATTGAAGAAAAGATCAGAGGAAAAGATGTTTGACTTTGATTCTAAGTTTTTAAATGAAGTTATTTCTCAAAAAAAAAAAAAAAAAAAGGTTTTAACTGAAGTTGGGGCGCATGAGTAGTTATTTCTTATATTGGTCCCTACTCAAAATGCCCCCAATAACTCTGCTGTGTTTAGTGTTAAATATTCGACCACTATTGGTCGTAGCCCATCAATTCTTGTCTCTACTTTATTTGTTATCAAATGAAATGTGCAAATTACGAAAGAGTATCTTATTATTTATGAGAGTTTCATGAGATTTTTCTCTTATAATGTTTATGAAATGAGTGAGTTCTACATGTTTAAATCTCACATACTGTGGTTCATCAAAAAAAAAAAATCTCACATACTGTGAGATGATAATCTTATGATACTATTTCATGAGATATCATCTCGATCACAAATTAAATTGTTGAAAAAATTATTATCATTATTTTATTAGTCTTAAAAAATAAGTTAAACTAAAACAAAAGTATAACTATATTGATGAAAAAAAACTTATTTATATCTATTGAAAAGATTCTTATCATGGCTCCACCCATAATTATTTACTTTTCATTAACTCCAGTCTACAAGTTCATTAACACTTTATTTGTTTTAATGTAAAAAATTTTCAAGAAAATATTTTTCAATTTTATAGTGTTTGTTTTGCAGTAAAATATTTGGTCAAAAGTAAAATATTTTCAGTTAACCAAATCAACCTAAGCAAATTTATGTAAAATATTTTACACTTAAAAATTTTGGGAAAACATTTACATTTGCTCAATCTTTCACTCTCCGATACTTATCACTCCCGCACTTTCGTACTAAAACTCTTCCTCTCGTATATCTCTCCAAAAAAATCCAACCACCATTTCAGATTTCTCTCCAAAAAACCCAGCCACCTTCAGTCCCCTCTCCTACCAATCTCCGACTCCAAGGTCCAAGGCACCATCGGCCAGCTCCAGCTTCTATCGACGCCGTCCATCGCCGACAAAACCGGGTACTTTTATACCTTTTTAGATTAGATTTCTCCTTTTCTTTTCGTTTTTCTTCATCTCTAACCATTCTCTGGTTTTTCTTAGGTTCGATCTGTTATTATTATTATTATTATTATTATTATTATTATTATTATTATGTGTTGTATGGTTTTGTTTCATTTTGGCTTTTGTGCTCGCTTCTTGTTACTGGCTTTTTGGTTTTTGATTTTTTAGTTAATACTATGTGCGTGCCTATTTGAATTTTTCAATCTAAAAATGGATTGGTGATCAATGGGGTTAGAGTACAACTGATTTAGGCAAATGGGTTTTTTTTTTTTTTTTTTTGAAGCATTTATAATAGAAACATTTGCTTCCATTTATTCTTTGAGTTTGTACGTTTTGTTAGCAACTAGATGTGTGTTATATAATTGGTTTTGCATTGTTCTGGGCACGGTTGTGAAACTGGATGATTGCTTGATTTTGGGTTTGCCATAAGATATAAAGCTAGCAGCTTTTGTAACAATTCTGAGATTTTGGGTTTTGCTATATGATGTATATGATTGGCCACAAGAGTAGGTTATAATTGATATGTTCTTAATGGCATAAACTTCTCTCGATTGTGGTTTTATGTTCATTTTTGGTAAATATATGTAAAGTGAAGGATTCATTGGTTAAGGGTAATGTGGTTGTGATATTTTAAAGGATACAGGGCCATTACAAAAATTATATGGAATGTTTCATACTTGATTATGATATATTTTTCCTTTGTGTGTGTGTGTGTGTGTGTGTGTCTACTTCTTTTTGCATATTTGCTTTGTGTGCCAGATCCTTGTTTTAGTCATTGATATGGTTATTTAAATATGTAGCTGCAGTAATAGTGTGAGTGAGTGTTTTGAATGATGCTCTTAAGAGCATGTACATATTTGATTTCGTATGGTTTTTCGTATGGGTTTTTCGGTGTTGATTTGGTTGTGTGAGATTTTTTTTTTTTTGATGATTTTGACATTGGCAGCCTGGGGCCCTGATTGCTGCTCTCTCTCTATGTGGGAAATGGTTAGGTTGTTTAAGAGATTAGATTGGATTAATTAGAGTTTTTCTAATTCGATTAACTTGACCCTGGACCTATGTATAAGGTTATATATACTTCTTATAAATGAAAAAAATAGCTAAACCCTTTTATCTTTAAATTTGATTTTGCATTTGTTATTGCTGCCTTGTTGGTGATGCATCATTTTAGCCGGAATTAACCATTTGACATAATGTTCTTATGATTTATATAAATGATGCTTTACGTTTTGTAAAATTCTGTTTGTTATTATTTTCACCTGCTTGACATTGGCAACCAAGACAATGTAATATCAAACAAGAATGATAATAATTAAATTTAATGGGAATGTCTGCCACACTTTATAGTCTGTTCAGAATTATCCACACTAATCTTCCTAACTTTGTGTCTTGGTTGCTGCCTTCATTAGGATATATGTGTTTTAAACTATACCAACTAATAACTACTCATCATGTAGTCAATTGTTAAAAAAAAAAAAAAAAAAAAAAAACGTAAAAATCTACAACCACTCACCTTTGATCACTTATTTTATTTCAAGTTATATAAATAATTGTAACATGCAATTTGACTAAAAGAATACAAATGCATCTTCTTCATTGCGCTAGCCTTTGCTTTTTGGTTGTGTGGTTGGTTTTTTCTATTTTGTTTTAGTTTTGTGTGGCTAAAGAAAAGTTAAAAGAGCCCATTATCTTGGTTTTGTTATGTAGATGAATAACCAAAAAATTCGAGCAACAGTCCTTGCTGTGGAAGCTATAATATTAGAAGATATTAGGTCTAGGAGATTTATAATTAGGCAACCTCGTGTGAACTGAGATTATGAAAGAGAAGGTTTTATAAGTGATTTCTTCATCGAGGTGACGCATGTTGCAGTTTTATGATAAGAATGAGACTTGTAGCTTTCTATGAATTATGTAGAATTCTTGTTGAGAGAAACTTGGTACATGAGACTATTTACATGCATGTTATAGAGCAGGTGTTGATGTTTTTGCATACTATTGGCCATAATGTTAGGTTTCGAGTCATTGCTGCCAAGTTCCATAGATCAATTGAGACAACTTATTGATATTTTAAAATTGTAATTAAAGCAGTTTTGCAGTTATATAGGCATGTTGTTAGATTACTTGACAACTCTACACCCCTAGAGATAAGGTATAGTAGAAGGTTTTATCCTTATTTTAAGATAAACTTTTCAAATTTTGTTTGTTGTTTTTTTATTTGTTAGGTGATTTTTGAAATGAACGTTACTTAATCTTGGTCATCATTAGGATTGTGTGGGAGCAATTGATGGAACTCATGTCCGTGCATCTGTTCCAACTGAAATCCAAGGAAGGTTTCGTGGTCGAAAGGGGGGGACAACACAAATGTGTTAGTTGCAACATTTGACTTAAGATTCACCTATATGTTAGCTGGTTGGGAAGGCAGTGCTCATAATTCTCGTATTTTAAATGATGCACTTAGTAGACCAAGGGGACTTAGAATACCAGAAGGTATTATATAGATAACCAGCCTTTATGTTTGGTTTTATGCTAAATTTTTTTTAAAAAAAATTGATTCATAATTTGTAGATATATATTACCTTGGTGATGCTAGTTATGAAATAGACCTAGAATCTTGTCTCCTTATCAAAGTGTTCAATACCATTTGAAATATTTAGTGATCATCCACCTGAAAATGCAAAAGAATTATTTTAACCTTCGTTATTCTTCGTTGCTAACTACTATTGAGCAAGGGTTTGGAGTTATAAAAAAACGTTTTTGTGTTTTGGATGCAAAACCATTTTGGTCTTTTAATACACAAGTGGATGTAGTAGCATGTGGTGTTATTCACAACCACATCATGGGGGTTGATCCTAATGACCCAATTATGCAAGCTTGAACGTGTGAGACAAAGTCTAGTGATCAAGTCCAGCCTAGCTGACACGAAGCAATAGTGGAAAGTAGAAAATGGAATAATAAGAGAGATGAGATCTGTCAAGCAATGTGGGCTAATTACATAATTAGAAGACATGCATAAATTTATTCAGTCTAAGCTGTTTGGAATTATTTGTTGATGATGTATTATAGCTTTCTATGATTATGTGCTGTCAACTTTATTTGGTTTTGTATTTGGTTGCTAACAAAGCATAAGTGGATATCTTGTACACTTTTTAAAATGTAATAATTGAATATTTTTGTGGGAAAACAGTTAAAATTGTTATGTTGTTCCTCAGGCTCAAGTCAACATGGCTTTGCATTGTTTTTGGATGATGAATTTTTTGTTCCATAGTTTTAAGTTTTATTTTTGTAATAATGTTTTATATTGTTATTATCATAATGGTTGTGATTTATTAGATTGTCCTTTTGGCTATAGCAATGTCCAAGAACAAGGGGAAAGAAGTTTTAAAAAACAAGGAGAAAGAACCAAGATTTCAACTTAGGTAGACACACTAATGTGTGACATGCTGTTTAAAATGTTGCTTGTTAAGGCTGAACAAGACAACAAGCCCTCAAACAAAATAAGCCTCAATCCCTTGACAAAGTTGCAAAAGAAATTGGTGTGAAGTTTAATATAGAGTGACATGCATCACGTGTGCATAACCGTCTTCGTACGGTTAGAAAAGAGTAGAAACTCATTCAAGAGATTCGAAAAAAAAGTGGATTTGGTTGGGATGATAGTTTGAAAATAATCACATGTGACAAGCAAACTTATGATGCTGAAGTGCTGATATGAAATTTATATAAATGAGCGTCATTTATTTATTTATTTTTTTTTTTTTTTGAGGATCAATAATGATTTATACATTTATTATATTAAATCATCCAATTTATTAACATTTTCATATTTCTTTGAACAGGCTCATCTTGCTTATGCGCCATATTTAATATAAAAAAAATTGTATAATATGATGAGATGGTTATTGTTGTTGGTAAGGACATAGCAACTGGTGGCTTTTAATGGAGTGATCGTTCTCCGTTGGTTAAAAATGAGACCCCACAGAATAACATTCAAAATCCAGAATTTGAAGGTGACTTTGATACATTGCCAAAAGATGCCCATGAAACTACCAATGGAACTTCATCTAAGGGAAGGAGCCATAGAAAGAGAATTTACATAGCTATGAATGAAGATAGTCCTTTTAGTAAGATGATTAAACAACTCAAACTGATTGTGTAGTGCTATTACAGCTCTTAGTCATGGCCCTGTTAATACAAATGAGCTTCATAAAGTAGTGACAAATGTTGAAGGCTTCAAAGAAGACATGCTTGATGAAACTTTTGATCATTTGGTTAATGATGAAAGGCAGGAAGGGCCTTTATGGCTAAAAATGATAGGATGGGAAAGCTTTGGTTGGAGAAATTTTCAACAAAACCTTCTAACTTGAAGTTGTTGTATATGTTGTGTGAAACATATTAGCGGTACCATAGTATTGTTTAGGTTTTTAATAATTATGGAACACTGATTGGCATGTTTTGGAGTTATTATGGAATAATGTTATATTTTAGATTCATTAGTATTTTGATAATGTTATATTTTATCCAGATATATTTTGCAGGTTCTATTATATTGGTTGAGAAATGGCCAAAATGGGAAATTAGGCACAATTTTAGAACTATTTAGTTAGTAGGCAAGATTTTCAAACTATATATTTTATTAGCATCTCGAGCCTAAAAGACTCGATTTTGGGCTTATAAATCGAGTTTTAAATGCTCGATTTTCATGGTTCTATGAGTCTGACGTGGCATCCGGATTGATGTGGCGAACACTTGGAAATTGAGTCTCTAAGACTCGATTTCCAAACTAAAAAAAAAATTTAAGCCTAAGTGTTACAACCCATTCCCAGAAAAAAAAAAAAAAAAAAAAAAAAAAAAAAAAAACAAGAAACCCAGAAACACAACCCAGGCCGCGGGGGCGCCCAGGCGGCACGAGCCCAGGCCGTGTACAACCCATTCCCAGAAAAAAAAATAAAATAAAATAAAAAACCAAGAAACCCAGAAACACAACCCAGGCCGCGCGCAGGTGCGCCCAGGCCGCGGGGGCGCCCAGGCCGCGCGCGGGTCTTCGTCTTCCGCTTCGTCTTCGTCTTCGTCTTCCGCTTCGTCTTCCGCTTCTGTTTTTTGTGTCTTTTTTTTTTTTTTGTCTTTGTTTTGTGTCTGTTTTCTTGGGGGCGTAAATATTTTTGTTTTGAGAATGCTGGAAATCGAGTCTTAGAAACTCGATTTCCAAGTGTTCGCCACGTCAAACTAGATGCCACATCAGACTCATAGAACCATGAAAATCAAGCATCTAAAACTCGATTTATAAGCCCAAAATCGAGTCTCTTAGACTCGAGATGCTAGTAAAAAATATAGTTTGAAAATCATGTCTACTAACTAAATAGTTCTGAAAATGAGGCTAATTCCCCATTTTCGCCTTGAGAAATATTCTGCAGGTTCCTTCATTTTGAAATGGACCATTAAGTAAAAACTCTACAAAATGCAACACAACACACACACACACACACACACAGCTGAGTCGAATTCAAAGCTCAGGTCGAATCACTTAAACCTTTTTACGTTATTCTTTTCTCCCCCCTCAACAATGATAATAGCCTAGTTTTGTTTGATTTAAAGACAAAACCTGAAAGTACTTACACTTATTTTCTAACACATCTTTTCACATAAGATTCAAATTAAAGAATATTTATTCTCGTACCACGATACATTATAGCTTGCTCTTAAAATTTAACAATTTTATCGAACTTATCAAAATGTGAAGATGAAAAAGCTGATAGGTAAACTTTACTACGACTTTAACCAAAAAAAAAAAAACTTTACTACGACAAGTTTACCAAAAAAAAACTTTACTACGACAAGTTTACCAAAAAAAAACTTTACTACAACACAAACAACTTTCTTTCACCCACTTCGGCTGGTCTACCAATCTCTCAAGAGTTACTATCTGCCTAATTTTTTATGGGAAAATGTTAACATTATTGAATATTAGCCTTGGGTTTGTTTCGGACACTCAGATGCAACAGGCTAGCGGAATAAATATACATAAGTAAAATACAAAGAGTAGTATAAAAGATTTGCACCCCAAACCATTGATCAAAATACATGCCAAAATAATTGGAAAGAGCCTGTATATATGCTCTATGTTGCACGGACACGGACACGGACACTGACACAGGGATACGGCAATTTTTGAAAAATAAGGACAAGACACGGCGGGGACACGGCAGTTAAATAATTAATTAAAATTTATATTTAGACATATTTTTTAATATTAGTAACATATTTCTATAGAGGAGCAACTGACTCAGTTGATTTTTCATTTTTATTATTCATTTTAGTGAAATCATCTACAATATTTAACTTAAATAAAAAAATAAAACTATAGCAGGACACACAAACAAAAATCACTAAATTCATAATAAACATTATAATTTATAAGACAAAATAAAAGGTTGAGCAAAGAAACACAGTAACAGTAAACTAAGACAATGAGACTAAGAATGGGATTAAAAAAAAAAACGCTTTTACTTATATAAATAAGTAACAGTACACCCACCCATTCACCAAAAGGTCCAAAAGGACCAAAACCAATATCTGAAAGAAAAAAAAAAAAAAAAAAAACAGAGGAGATAGGTCCTGTTGTCCACGCCAAGAAAGAAAGAGAGATTGGAAGGGACAGCCGGCTAGGGCACGGCGTCAGCGTCGACGTCTAAGGAGCTCGCCGATCGGTCCGATCTAGCTCCGGCGAGGGACAGATGGCAGCGGCCCGATCTAGCTCCTGTGGGTGTCAAAATCAGTGATTTTCTCTTTTTTTTTTCTTTTTTTTTTTTCCACTGCTGGCGTGTCGGATGTGTCAGAGCCGTGTCAAAAAAAAAAAAAAAAAAAAAAAAAAAAAAAAAAAAGACACTCACCGGACACCGGAATCTAGCGAGTCGTACCCATTCCGGTGTCTGACACGTGCCCGACACCGACACGACGCCAAAAATGGCGTGTCCGTGCAACCTAGTATATGCTATCACAAGAAATTCAAATAGGTTAGAACTTCTAGAGGGGCAAAATAGATGATAGAACTAGTTAAGGTCTATAAACTTCTATTTTTGTCTAAAATATTAAGCCATTAGGAATAATGGTTTTGAACATTAGACCATTTTTCTAACACTTTTTTTTCAATGGGTGTTAGACTTGTCTTGATAAAGAGGTAAAGTGAAAATGATATTCAAATTAAAGACGGTTTATTCTTGTACCCATTATACATTATTCAATCATTTAATTAATTTTATCAAACTTGTCAAAATGTGAAGATTAAAAAAAAAAATGATGGGTACTTCCAGCAGCACAAACTTGTTTCTTTCACACATTTCTGTTTCTCCATCAATCTCTCAAGAGTTCCTATCTGCAATTTTTTTTTTAATGGGAAAATGTTAAACGCTAGTAAATATTAGCCTTGGGTTTAGGTTTAGGACACCCAGATGCAGCAGACTAGGCGGAATAAACAATAAGCAAATACATACACATAAAACAAAACCAGCATGCGCAACAAATGAGGCACAGTAACTTTTGAAGGAACTGGCTATGGTATTGGTGGCATGGCATTATGTAAACTATGTTTCGTCATTTACTGTCTTTTTAAAATGATATAGGCCTTTTTGTATATGCATGTACACCCTGGAAACTGTCATTTGCAGATTCCCAGTACTGACCTGTGAGTTGTGACTAGCCAGGGGATGTTGATAAAAACCAGGACACCTTGAGTCACAGTAGAACTTTCCTGGTCTGAACTCTGAAAGAAGACAAAACTGATTCAGCAAAAACAATAGAAAAAGAAAGAAAGAAAGAAGGCAAAACCAATACTGTCTGTCTTGGATTCTCGTCCTTTCATTTTCAGATAACTTTTGACCTTATAGGACACCTACTCCATTCAAATTACAAAATTATCATTCACCTTATAATATCCACTCATGTTACAAGCAATGATTCATTTTCCATCAAATCATTTAGGTGATGTTTGGTTTGAGTGTTTTCGTGACTCAATACTCAGTTTTCATCACTCAATACTCAGTTTTCATCACTCAGTTGTAAAATGTTTTGTTTGGATGAGTTTTGAGTTATAGTTTTCATCACTCAGTTCTCTGATTTTTGAGTGATGAGTTATGAAAACTGAAAACACATTTTATCTGTTTTCAGTTTTCATAACTCATAACTCAATGGCATTTTTGTAATTAAACATAAAACTTTATACTGTGCAAGCCATCATTGTTGACTTTTGGGGTTTTTTTTTTTTCTTCTTTGTTCGGTGATTGGTTTCTTTTTTTTCTTTTTTTTTTCTTTTTCTTTTCTTCTTCGGCGTGTGATCTGGTTCTTTTTTTTTTTTTTTTTTCCTTTTTCTTTTCTTCTTCTTTGTGTGATCTGGTTTCTTCTTTTTTTTTTTTTCTTTTTTTTTCACCCAGTTCGTCTTCTTCCTCTTTTTTTTTTTTTTTTTTTTTTTTTTTTTTTTTTTCTGATCTGGTCTTCTTCGTTCTTCCTTCTTTTTTTTTTTTTTTTTTTTTTTTTCCACTAGTTCGGGTGATCTGGGTATTGGGTAAAAAAAAAAAAAATTAAACTAAACTGTACCAATGATAGATATGGGACCCACAAATAGTGTGAAAATTTTGAGTGATGGTAACTGAGTGATGATGTTGTTTGGATGTAATATTTTAGAGTGATGAGTAATGAGTAATGAGTAATGAGTGATGAGTGATGGATGATGAGTGATGAAAATTGAGTGATGAGTGATGAGTGACCATTTTTTTAAACCAAACAAGGCCTTACTTCCCCGGGGCCATGCTGTCCACGTTCTTAAGGAATGATTGGATATGCGATCGTAATTTAAATTCTTCAACTATCCCAAGAGAGCAGACTACACAATTTTTTTTTTTCTTTTTTTAAGAATGGATTTTTTTTTTTTTTTGGGGTCAAATGAGAATAAATTCAATACCAACGGGATTGATTCTCAAAAACAGTAAAAAAAATTAAAATAAAATAAAAAAACAAAAACAAAAATGAAAACAAAAACACCAATACCTATAAGATTTGGCTTGTCTCTAGAATTTTTACGTAGAACAACACAAATATGATACGTGTTTTAATATAATTATATATTAGTTCTTTGTTCTGTATAATTCTCATGTGCATGCTTTGGATAAAAGCTTTTACTAATACCAAGATTTCTAAATTTTTCACATAATCTCGAATGAAGTATTTCAAAGTAAGCATAATAATTGCAATTTCAACGAAATCAATATAAGTGTCTCAATACTCAACTGTGCAATGAAACTAGTTGAGTAGTTTTGGTCAAACCTAAGAAGAAAAATCTTTTGCATTGAAATTTTTAGATTTTGAAGCAAGCCTACTGGATTGTCCATTTTAAAAACAAGTTTTATGTTTTCAAAACAAAAGGTAGCAAGTCCCACTAAAAAAGAAATCTTGTTTGGAAAGGTAATTTGAAAAACACAACTTCAAAATTTTGTTCTCAATCACAATGCAAATCACAATGCAAACACCAAAATTGAAAACATCTTTTAGGCGGTCTTAACAAAATTTTTTTATCTCTTTCTCAAAGATTTTCCCCAAGACTTGTGACTAAAGCCACAAATTTGGGAGGTCATTTATTTCAAATTCTCATTTAAAGATTCTTGAAGATTTCAAGGTGCTTCTTGTATCAAAGAACTCGAGAGTGATGCAAAAGGTTGGTGAAATGATGTACAATATTTAATGAATGCAAAGAGTCAAACTTAGAATTTCCTCATGGTTAAGAACGAAGAAGATGATGATAAACATTTTCTTTCCCTGTGATTTTGATGAAAACTTGTTTTGTACAAGTCAAAATAATATGGTAATAAATTCATATAGTATGGATAATAACAAGAATTCTGATGTCCAATTATCAAATGAAGAGCTAAGTTTAGAGTTAAAAAATGTCGAGCCAATTTTTGAAAAAGAAAATATTGAAATTATCATGACATCTTGCCATAAGTCAAGATTGAAGACCATGATAATGTTTTGCAAGAAGTTGTTGAAGAGGCTAAAGGAGGAAATATGGAGTTATTGAAGAGGATTTAATTGAAGTTAAATATGAAGGTGAGTCCTTAACCCTTAAGTCTTACGATCCCGCTGACAGTGCATCAAAATCTATTAATTTTTTGGGAGTAGAAAACTTTAATTTTTTCTTCAATATGTTGTTAATTGATGTTGTAACTCAATTAAAGGACAATTGATGTTCATAATTTCATTAATTAAATTTTAAAGAGGCTTTTCTAAAATTTAAAAAAAAAAAAATTCCTGGTGGATTCCAATCCCTATTGCAGTGTTCAAACATGCTAGGTCTTGGAAGCAAAGATAGATGATCAAGTAGCCATACAAAGAGCATTAGTGAACTACCACGAAACAAGAGAGTTTCTTTCTTGGATGAAGCATCCAACCCTTGGAAAAGTCTTAGCAAGAATCATGGGAACTAGATTCTCACCCTTGGCTAGTGAATCAGTGTGAGATTAGCTTCAATTAGATTATTGTGACCAACAACATTCACAAGCCCCGGTAGTAGTAGCCATGGATCACGCTTATATCTAACCCTTATCACGCTCTGTGTTCTATGTCATAAATGATTTTGGATTGATAATTGTTATTTAAACTTTTTTTTTTCTTGTTTTGAAGCTATCCAAGTTTTGATATGTTCATGATGGTAGTGCAACGACTTGTGTGTGGTTGATGTGCAATTGGTTTTTATTCGATTTGGGTCGGTGGTTACAATAGTGGTGGGTTTAGGTGATGCTAGTTATGATTGGGTTGTTGGGGGGGGGGGGGGGGGTTGTTTGAGAGAACTAGGAATTGAAACACATTGCCAAATGAATTCCATCACTTTTTTGGAGTGGGAAAACACTAGAAATCCAATTTTTAGAATTAATTCTCAAAATAAGTTTTCAGTGATTTTAATAATAGGATGACCTTTTTTTTTTTTTCTTTTGGTGGGAAAACACTATAAGACAAATATGTTGAAATTGTTAACCGAACAGGCCCTATATATTCTTGGGCTCTATCTATTAATAGGATGGGTTTAGTTTTCTTTTTCTTTTTCTTGCTAGATTTATATTTTTCTCAATTGTCACGTAGCAAAAGGTTTGAGATAACTACATAAAAACAAGAAATAAAAATAACCCAATTGTTAGAGGTATAAATGGAACCGAGCTATATACAACTAGCTCAAGTTTGGCTCAAGAAAAAGATTGTTTATGTTCATTTATTGAACAAGAGAACTAAACTCAAACCCAAATTATACTCAATTATTAATTAAGTGTAAGTCAAATATAATAATGTATTCATAAACAAACCCATGAATATGAGGGTCAATTTAAGTATATACAATATTAAATTTATAACAAATTTATAACATATAAATATACTTATATAGACTTGAGATTAAATTGTGTAAATTTGTAAGTAAATTCATAACCTATCAACTTACTATTTGTGTTTTATTAATAATAAAAATATTACCTATATAGTTCTATACAATTTCTCAAAAAAAAAAAAAAAGTTCTGTACAATATTTTATAATACAAATTTTGTGAATCTTATTTTTATAAGTTCTAAAAAATAAATTCTATATAAAAAAGAAGAGAAAACAAGTGGTTTGAGAGTAGTAATAGAATATGTATAACATAAAAAATAAATGTTTCATATAAATAATTTAGGATTTGGCTTACCTCTAGTACTTTTTTAACTGAAATTTCCTTTTGTTTTAATGAAAAACTGACACATCACTTACTAACTAAATTAAAGGTGAAGATCAAAATCTACTACTACTTGCCATAATGTATTTAAAATAACAAGAAATATTCAGTTAAAAAAGTACTGAAGTAAACCAAATCCAATAATTTACATATATATACATAGCCGAACCTGTTATTGCCTTGTCAGCTCTTCGGGGTAGCAAATTTCTGCCACCCTAATTTGAACATACATACTAATTGAAGGGAAATTATTGTGTACTCTCGAAATACTATAAAAGCGTACTCTCTTCTCTCATATGAATAGTAAGTTCCATTAATTAAATTCATAGTGAGATCTACCATTCATATGAGAGGGGAGACTACGCATTTATGATGCTCCGAGAATATTTAATAGTATTCCCTAATTGAGTTGTTAACTTGTTATGAGCTCTTTTTTTTTTTCTTTTCTTTTTTCTTTTTTTTTTTTGTTTGGCTGAAGAGTTGGTATGAGATTGAGCTCAACTTGTTTAGAAAATAAAATTAGATAAATTACTTCTAAATTAATAATACTGGATTAAATCTAGCCATATTCGTTTATAGCCCAACTTACTGCCTGATCAAGTCGGAGACTAACAACCAATGGTACTGGGATGACTAAGGTGTTGTTTGATTTGAGTATTTTCATCATTAAACACTTAGTTTTCATCATCTAATATCCAAATTTAGTAGGCCCCACAACAAGATGCATTGTTTGGCTTAGTTTTGAGTTTTGGTTTTCATCATCCAATCACTCAAAAAATTGGATGTGAGTTACCAAAATTGAAAATAGTTTTAAGCTGTTTTTAGTTTTGGAAACTGATACTCAGTGGCAAACCTTGTAAATAAGATGAGATTGTGGGCCCTGGCATCAGTTGAATGTCACGTCTTCTTCTTCTTCTTCTTCTTCTTCTTCTTCCTCTTCTATTTTTCTGGAAAAAATGGGAAATTAGGCCCAATTTCAGAACTATTTAGTTAGTAGGCACGATTTTCAAACTATATTTTTTACTAGTATCTCGAGTCTAAGAGACTCGATTTTGGGCTTATAAATCGAGTTTTTGATGCTCGATTTCCATGGTCCGGTGAGTCTGACATGGCATTTGGTCTGACGTGGCGAACACATGGAAATCAAGTCTCTAAGACTCGATTTCCAAACCAAAAAAAAATTTAAGCCTAAGTGTACAACCCATTCCCAGAAATACCAAAAAAAAAAAAAAAAAAAAAAAAAAAAAAAAAAAAAAAAAACAGGAAACCCAGAAACACAACCATCCCAGCAATGAAACACATTCGCTAAAAAGGATGAAGAATTACACAGCACCCAGCAACCTAGGCTGCGCTGCCTACACTAACAAAAACGGATGAAGAACTACATAGCATCCAGCAACCCAGTCCGCGCGCGAGCCCAGGCCGCGCTGCACCCAGGCCGCGCGCGGGTCTTCCTCTTCCGCTTCGTCTTCCTCTTCTGTTTTTTGTGTCTTTTTTTTTTTTTTTTTTTTTTTTTTTTTTTGTCTTTGTTTTGTGTCTTTGTTTCTTGTGGGCTTAAATTTTTTTGTTTTTTTTTGTTTTGAGTATTCTGGAAATCGAGTCTCTAAGACTCGATTTCCAAGTGTTCGCCACGTCAGACTAAATGCCACATCAGACTCACCGGACCATGGAAATCGAGCATCAAAAACTCGATTTATAAGCCCAAAATCGAGTCTCTGAGACTCGAGATGCTAGTAAAAAATATAGTTTGAAAACAGTGCTTACTAATTTTATTGTTTGAAAAATGATTCTAATTTCCCATTTTGGCCTATTTTTCTTTTCTTTTCTTTTCTTTCCTTTTCACTTTCTGGTTTTGGTTCTTTCTTGTTCTTTTCTTTTCAGGTTGCTTTCTGGGTTTGGTTTCTGGGCTTGGGTTCTTTTTTTTTTTTTTTCTTCTTCTTTTCTTTTCTTTTCGCTTTCTAGGTTTGGTTTTTTTTTTTTTTTTTTTCTTCTTTTCTTTTCTATTTTTCTTCTTTTCTTTTCTTTTCACGTTGATTTCTAGGCTTGGGTTTTTTTTTTTTCCTTCTTTTCTTTCCTTTTAACTGGGTTTCCATTCCTTTTTTTTTTTTTCTTCTTGAGTTCGTTAAGGTTGTAGCACAAACGAAGAGAAAAACAGGGGAAAACGCAGAGAAAAACGAAGGGGAGAGGCAGGGGAAAAAGAAAAAGAAAAAAAAGAGAGAGAGAGAGAAAAGTCAACTGACAGTGTGTGGGTCTCATAAACAGTTAAAAAATATTCATTAATGATAAGTGAGTGATGGTGCCAAACGAAATGCGGTGTAGGGAGTTGGGTATTTTAAGTGATGAGTAATGAGTGATAAGTGATGAATGACAAAAATTGAGTAATGAGTGACCATTTTTTTAAACCAAACAATGCCTAAAAGTGCCCGCGAGTGAGCAAGTAAAAGGCAGTAAATTCTAAATAATTACTCTTGAACCTAAAAATAAAAAATAAAATGGCCAAAAAGGTGTACTGCCATTTTTATCACTTCAGGACAATCCCAATGCCACTGCAGGCTAGAAGCTCAGCTCTCCTGTGGAAGATACCTAGGCTGTAGCACATGATAGCTCTTGGGTCGGGCCAGTTTGTTTAACAAAAGGTCAAGCAAAAACAAATTCATGAAATAGCAAAGAATATGAAATACTTGGAATAACCACCTTAAAAAGAAAAAAATATAAGTCCTAGAATTCAATCAATTATCAATCAACCATGACATTGACAATTGCATTGAAAATGAGCACCCTTTTTTTTTATGTTGGGATCAAAAGAAAAATGGGAAACGCCAGAGTACTGAAAAATGCTGCTTCAGCCATTGTTGGGTCAAAAGAAAAATGGGAAGCATCTGCATTGCCAGATTTGTTTTAAAATTTAAAATTGCTGCTTCAGCCAATGTTGAAAATGAAATTGCCAAGTTTTGACAGTAGTGGATATTAGAGCATACACACCAGGCCTTCTAAAATGCAAAAAGGGACCAAATTTACACAATATGAGCAAAAAAGCACCCACATCAGTGGGTGCAAAAACTTGTAAATATGCATATATCCACGGTTTCTGTTCATGTGTAAAAGATTTTTTTATACTTTATTCTCACTCTTCTATCAGACTCCTTCTCTTCCCAAACCAACAACCCAGCGTGCCAGAAAGAAGAAAATAACAGCCCAGCCACCAAACACCGCCACCAACAACTCAAAATGAAGACAAACCCAACTCAAAATCAATCAAAACTCACTGGCAAACCCAACCCAAAAACAGTCCAAACCCACCGGATCTGCCGCCCGATCTGCTGCCGTCCGGTCTTCCATTGCTGCCGCTGGATCTTCCATTGCTGTCATCAGTTAGGGGTGGGAGGCGAAGGGTCGTCGATTGGGGGTGGGAGGCGAAGGGTCGGTAGTTGAGGAGAGAGGGAAGGGCGAAGGCAAGAGGAGGGCCAAATCGGTGGAGGGCTGAGGTGGCGAGCTGGATCGGCGGCGACGGAGGGCTGGGTGAGGCGCTGTGAGGGAGAGAGTGAGAGAGCTGAAAAAAAAATTGAGGAATCGGTGAGAGAGAGTGAGAGAATTGGTATTTTAAGAAATAATAATAATAATAATAATAATAATAATAATAATAATAAAAACAATAAATAATATTATTTAATTAGAATAGATGGGTAATATTAGAATAAAATTTACAGTGCCCTGTTCATAAAAAAAAAAAATTACAGTGCTAAACTTAGAAAATTTCAAATTCTAATAAAGGTTTACATTAAATAAAAATAATAATAATTAGAAATTTAGAATTCCAAATTCCTACGACTGGCCATGTAGTTGCCATAGATGCTCGACGAGATCCGCTTGAAGTTGAGAATGAATTCCTCTATCTTTAATGGAATTATGACGTTCAATGAACTACATAAGGTTACAAGTGGGATTATGTGACACCGGTTCGGGTCCATTATTATTGATTTGATCATAATCAAAGTCATTTGCTCCAAGGTAAGTATGTCGCTCATCTTCGACGATCATATTATGCAATATTATACATGTCATCATAATGTCCTTAAGCGTTTCAAGGTGGAAAAAACGTGCAGGCCCACGTACAATTGCAAATCGCGCTTGAAGTACTCCAAATGCACGTTCGACATCTTTCCTGGGTGCCTCTTGTGCGGAAGCAAAATGTTGTCTTTTATGGTCTTGTGGTGCTGAAATTTTGTTGATAAATGTTGCCCATGATGGATATATACCATCTGCAAGATAGTACCCCATCGAATAGTCATTACCATTTATCGAGTAATTAACCGGAGGAGCACGCCCTTCAGCAAGCTCAAAAAATACAGAAGATCGCTCTAGGACATTGATGTCATTGTGAGACCCCGGTAACCTAAAAAATGCATGTCATATCCAAAGGTCATACGACGCCACAATTTCCAAAATTATTGTTGGATCACGAGTATGACCAATATATTGACCTTTCCACTTACTTGGACAATTCTTCCATTTCCAATGCATACAGTCGATGCTCCCCAGTATTCCTGGAAATCCACGTTATTGGCCAACCGCTAACAACCTTGCAATGTCATTGTTGTTTGGTGACCTCAAGTACTCTTCAGAAAAGATTGAAACTACAGCTTTAACAATTTTTTTTAAGCTTTTTACTGCTGTGGTTTCTCCAATCCTCAAGTATTCATCCATGAAATCGCCCGACACTCCATAAGCAAGCATTCTGATTGCGGCGGTCATCTTTTGAAAGGAAGATAACCCGAGTGTGTTAGCCGCATTTCTTTTTTGAACAAAGTATGATTCAGTAGCTTCAACTCTTGAATGGATACGTAGAAAAAGAGAACGACTCATTTGAAACCTCCTTCGAAATATATACACTAGTGTTTCAGCGAAATAATCATGGAAAAGCCTGTCATGACTTTGCAAAGGATTACGCCAGATAAACCTACGAGGTTGAACCGAACGACGTCGTGATGTTGATGCTCCTTCATTGTTTAATTCTTTTATGGCAATAGCTAGAGTAAGTTCCAACTCATCATCATCAGAAGATGAGTCAAATGGAGGCTCATCATTTGGAAAAAAAAAATCAATGTCATAATAGAAATCCATTAAGAGAGAACAAAAACCGAATGGAAGAGATAATTTTGTAGAAGTGGATAGAAGTTAGAGAGAAAATGGTCATATTTATAGAATAAGAATGTGACTTGAGTTTGAATTTCAAAAATTTAATCTTTAGGTTTGAATTTACCATTGGGTTTAAAGTTAAAAAATATAACCTTTAGGTTTGAATTTACCATTGAGTTTAAAGTTAAAAAAATATGACATTTAGGTTTGAATTTACCATTGGGTTTAAAGTTGATCTTTAGGTTTGAATTTACCATTAGGTTTAAAGTTAGGTTTGAATTTACCATTAGATTTAAAGTTAAGTTTGAATTTCAAAATTATGACTGATGGATATAACAATAAAAATTATGACCGTTGGGTCAAAAAAGAAAATATGACCGTTGGACGGAGACATCGATTTGGCAGCATCGGTTCGGTCACTGATTTTAGCAATTCGGTGATCAGAGACATCGATTCGGCGGTGGTTGTCGGAGTCACTATTACAACAATCGGCCTACCGATGATGGCGGTACAATGGTTGGAGATACCAATCCGGTGGGCAGTCACCAAAGCTACTATTTTGGTAGTTTGAGCATCGGCGGCGTTCGTTGAAGCCACTATTTTAATAATTCACCTACCGGTGGGTCACTATTTGACGATAAGATGGGCGGCGAGACCAGTCCGACGGCGTTCGCCGGAGCCACTATTTTGGCAGTTTGACCATCGAACCTCCACCACAAACAGCTCTATTGGCCAAGCCACCAGTGTTGATAGTTTACTTAAAATATAAGTTTAAATTAAAAAAAGTATGACCATTAGAGAAAATAATAAAAAATTGATGAAGAATGAATATTTTATTAAAAAATCTTGTAAAATAGATAAACTGATGTGAATATTTTATAAAAGTGATAATATAAAATAAAAAAAATAAATTTTTTGTATAAAATAGACAAAACTTTTCCATATGAATGCTCTTTGCTTATTTTGCACTAGCATCGGCAAGTCTCACTTCAAAGTAGACAACCAGACATCCTAGTCAACGTAATGTGACAACCAACAACTAAAGTTAACAGTACAAGGTTATTATTGTAAACAGAAACAATTGTCAGTGATAACCCTGTAAATTCACTTATTGTAACCAAATATTCTACCAAGTAACAGAAAAATGGTTCAACTCCACAGTCCAAACCCAGAGGAAAAAAAAAAAAAAAAAAATCCACCGTTACAAAAACCAGAACCAGAAACAACCACCAAAATTAACCCACATTGTCCTATACAACAACCTCATCTAAGACTTATGATAATTTTAAAATGAAATAGCTAACAAAAAATTAAAAAAAAAAAACAATGGCATAAGAAATTTCTAGGATTCTTACTAAATGAACAATGCTGCTAGGCATGCGCAGGGCCAGGTGTGACCGGCACTGGACTAGGCTGATTCGTTGGCGGCTGAACCACCATTGTGGGCGGCGGAGGTGGACTTGGATTTGGGTTAGTTGGAGGTGGGCTTAGGATTGGGTTGGAGTTAGGTGGAGGTGAGCTTAGACTTGGGTTGGGGTTGGGGTTAGGTGGGCTGGGCTGGTTGGAGCTGGGGTCAGGGCTTGGATTTGGATTTGGATTAGGTGGGCCGAAACCAGGGGAAAAGACCACCGGAGCCGGAGGAGAAGAAAAAGAAGAAGAAGATTGGCAGGAGTCACCGAAGCATTTGTGGGTCTTCTGAAGGCCATGGCGGAGAAGCCCAAATCCCAATACAAGTCCAAGAACCACCAGCACTGTCACTATGAAGATGAAGATCTTTGTAGCTTTACCCACATAACACATTTCTTCTTTTTCTTTCTTTCTGTTTCTGGGGTTTGCTTCAAAGATTTGAGCTTAGGAATTCTGAATCTGATAGGGTTTGTTTTGGTTCTGTAGATTTTAGCAAAGATGGGTTTGAGTTTGGGTTCGTTTTCGTCTTCTTTTCATGGTGGGTAAGAGAAAACGAAGGAGAGAGAGAGAGAGCCTAGAATAGTGCTTGGTTGGTTCACTGGTGACTGGTTGGCTGGTCACTGGCTTGGTTTGGTTTTTGTGATTTTAAGGATTGGGAAAGAGTTAACGTGGCACGTGAAGTCCAATTATGAGAGTGAAAAGCAAGCAAAATAGATTATATTTGCCAAAAGTTTTAGCTGTTGCTTCCTGCAACTACCTATATAGTAGTATTAGACTTCCCTCAAAAAAAAAAAAAAAAAAAAAAAAAAAAAAAAAACCTATATAGTATTAGACTCTTCTCAAAAAAAAAAAAAAAAAAAACCTATAGTATTAGACTATATAGTTGCACTCTTTCTTTGACTACCAACTTACAAAATAGTGAGCTCTAAAAAAAAAAAAAAAAAAAAAAAAAAAAAACTTACAAAATAGTGAAAATATCTCTTATTTACGATAAAAAAAAAAAAAAACCTCTTATTTAGGGAAAATAAATTTACGCCCTAGACTATCTTCACATTTATAACGTCCTCTTTTTTTCTTTTCTTTGTTTGTGGCTGAATTGACACCGAGAGAATTGTATTGATGCGTCTCAAACTCTCAACCATCCGAGAGAATTGTATTGATGCGTCTCAAACTCTCAACCATCTAAATTGGACATTAAGGGTATGTTTAGTACATTGAATGTAAATTACATTAGTAATAGTAATCTTTATTACTGGGAATAGAAGACATTGTAATGGAATAATTATTACTATTCATAAGTTTGGTTGTTACATATGGAAAGCTTGTAAAAGATGATGTATAAGGAAACTTTATATTTTTGAAAATATATTAATTTTAAAACCTATTATATGCACTAAGGAATAGCTATTACATCTAATTTAAAGAGGAATAACTATTCTTCAATTTAAAGAATAGTCATTCCAATGTAGTAACTAATCCATGTAATAAAGATGCAACCAAATGACCGAATTGTTATTACACATGAATAACTATTCCATTACATGAGCTATTACAGCATACCAAACGTACCCTAAATTTTTAAAATGAGACGGAGAGGGGCACACGTGAGTCACATGTGTTACCCAAGTAACCCAACATCCTCATCATGTCATCCATTCGTAATGACAAAATTATCCTTGCTAGTGGCAACTAAAAACCATCATTTTGACTCTTTTGGCTTAATATTGCAAAAAATTAAGTTTATTTGTGATATAGATACCATTCAAAGTTATTTGGCAAAATGAGGAGAGAAGCAAATTTCAATAAGAGCATTGCCAAAATTCTAAGAAAAAGTCTAAGAGGAGAGAGAAATGATGTGATGGAGAAAGAGTGTTAAGTTTTAAACCACAAGTACACAAAGTGCAAACGGGGCAAATTATATGTGGGTTTACTATAATTTTCCCTTTAAAATATATAGAAGTATTTTAGGAATTTTAGTAAAAAAATTCATTAAATCTAATTTCATTCCCTTCAATTCCTCCCAATTTTTGGGAGTAATGAAATTTTAAGATTTTTATAAAATAGAGATGAATGAGTGTTCCTTTCTACCCATTTTATACCCTTCCACTTAAACTCTCAAATAAGGGAATGAACTTTCCATTCCCTCTAATAAAATTCCTAAACAATGGAATGAAAAAATATTAGGAATTTTTAGCACCAAAAGTTGATTTTTCAAAATATTTTTTGAAATCTAACATATAAATAAAAAATTTCTAAGAATATTGAAACAAAATAAAAGGAGATAATTTTATAAATATTTTTCTAAATGCAAATAAAATTAAAGAAGCTGGCTTATGTATTGGTTTTTCTAAATTTATAGATTACTAGCAAATAACCTATACAATGTACAAGAAAGTTTAATAACATATGATTTTTCTCTCTTTATTTTTTGTGTTATATGAATTTTGATAATGATATTAGTTATTAATAGGCATTCATAATGGTTATGTGTTTTTTTTTTATAAATAATTCGCTAGTATAATGAGGGAAGGGGGATTTGAACTTTAGATATCTTTGATGGAAATATTAGAATGTGCCAATTTTTTTTTTTTTTTTTTTTTTGAGGAACAATGTGCAAACCAATTGAGTTACAAGTCTCTTAGCTAGGATGGTTATGTTTGAATATGAAACAATTTATTCTACCATTTTAAAAAAATGATATGACATGATTCTAACAAAGGTTTAAATATAGAATAAATTCCAAACTAAATTAAAATATATATTAGAATAATAATTATAGGGAGTGGAACAGTCACATCCGGAGCCTGAAGCCCAAGGAGCAGTTGGGCCACGGGAAAGAATAGAGTTTGACTTATGTCTGGAAGGGAAGCTCGGTGGATAACGCACCATGCGTGGTGAATAGTAGGGTCATCCCAAGCGTTACGGGAAAAATGAGTGACGCAAAAGGTTAATTCCCGTGGAGACGATAAGGTGCCACTTTACCCGAGGTGTTGGACGTGGGTGGTCCACATATGATTACCAGAAGATTCCTGGAACCACGAGAAGGTTCAAGAACATGCAAGAAGGATAAAGATCTTTACCTCCGCACCAGTTATGAGGTTCTTACCTCACCTTTGCCACATTAAATGCAAGTGAGATAGCCTGAACAGTAGCAGAAACCCCCAAAAGTCAGAGTTCACGGATAAGGGAGAGGAGGAATCCAATAAAGTGGAGAAAAATATCCTTGAGATTCTGGTAAGCAACAGGACAGCTGTAGTGATAAATGCAAGGATTGAAACTATAAAAGGAGAATGGGGAGGTAAAGTAGAAGGGGATCAAAAAATATTCTTGGGGAGAGAATTAGAAAGAGAGAAAAAGTAACACCAAGAGTGTCACCACAGGAATAGTATAGTTTCCTATATTATCACCTGTAATTGTAATTTTGAAACATATATAGTCAAAGAAATCCACTGCTTGTGTTTCCCATTGTGGAGTGTTTATTCCTTATTGTTTATTTATACGTAAGTTGTGTAACCTATTATTGTAGAATTCCGAGGTGAGCTCATCGGGGGTTAAATTTTGTGTCCCTACAACTGGCGCGATCTATGGGAATCACTCTACCAAGCAAAATACACAAGAGTTGGATTTTCTGGGACCATGGCTAACCGAACACAGAGCAATCCCTCTCATTTGGAACGGCCTAGTATATCGGAAGAATCTATTCAAGTGGATCGACGTGTGAGATTTGAAGTTCATAAAGAGACTCAGCAACAACCTAGCCCTCCTCCGCAAGGAGAAGGGTCATCTACCAATATAAAGGGTAATAGGGATATGGAGGTGGAAAGGTTGAGGAAGCAAGTGTTAGGATTAGTGCCCTTAAATTCTATTGTATGATGCTATGTATGATATCAAGTATGATATCAAGTATGACATCATGCATGACTTAATATTTTAATTAATAAAGATGTTTTATTATTATCTAAAATAATGGTAACATGAATATTCAGACATTATCAAATAGTCCATGAGATGCATAGTCTGTGATTTATGTGAAAAGTCACAGAATATATAAATCACAAATTTTTTGTAAACTCAGAATTATAGTTCGTAATCGGTGATGAAATTGGGCATTTCATCTGCGAAAACTATAACATATCAGCTAACATATCATGGAAGTGAAGACTTCTAGTTGATATGTTAATATGTTTTAAGAGTTAAGACATATTGAACTGGACCGTTGTGAGATTTATTATTCTCCTAACGACTGTCAAATGAATAATAAATCTCATGACTTCTATTTGCATGACTATTAATCCTGAGAGAATAATGGACCTGATCATGAAGTGTAAGTTGCTTTGATATATCAAGAGTGAGATCTAAAGTAACGGTCAAAACTTCAGTATGTTGGGCAGCTACATTTAGTGTTGATGGAACATATATTCTTAAGATGGAATTCATAGTCTCTTAACGGAGATATAAAATATTTCCTTGAGATAAGTTTAATGGGTTCAATTATTCAGAAAGTTAGGCCTAATCACTTTGGTAAGAAATTACTAAAGTATATATTTATGAAATTGGATTTCATAAATATATGATGAATAACTTTAAGGGATTAAACCGGGTACTCAAGGATTAAGATGTAGTAATCTACAAAGTGGCAGTCTAAATTCATAATTTTGTATTACTACGAATATTTTATGAAGGGGTTGCATGTACAATTAAGTCTTGGGATATAATTTATTAATAAGGTCTAGAGTGCAATTATATTTATATAGTGGTATTAAATATAATTAATGGTAACTTTGGACTTGTCAAGAGTTGACAGAAAAGCCCAAATTCCATTGGAGCTAGTGTCTTATTGGTCATTTTGGGTCCCATTCCAAGCCACACACTAAAACCCAATTGGGAAGGCCCAAAAGGCTAGCCCAGTTAGATAATCAGTTATGAGAAAAGAAACATACAGAATTTTATGAACATGAAATGGTTTGTATGTTAGGTAGACACCATTTCATTCTCTCTAGAAAAAACAAATATAACTAATTAAGAGACCACACATCTTGGGCGTAAGTGAAATTGGAGTGAAGATTAAAAGTGCTTCCGAGTACTTCTGATCTTTGTCTTGAAATTCACCGCACCAAGGTACACTCTCTTGATTCTATATTCTGAAATTTACATAGTGCATGTTATCAATTGCGAATGAAGTAGATCCGTTAATTTTTCCGCAGCGTATATTTTGTATGCGTTACAAACATGTAATTTTCCATCAGCAAGTAGCCCTATTGCAAAGGAATGCAGAGAAGGACTAAGAATTGCTTCGCCGTAAAGACAAGGAGCTACATCATCAAAGGAGACCGAGTCCAGCACCTAGTCACTCTTGAGGAGATGAGCGCGGAGTGGGTGATAGGAATCTAAAAAGGGATAGGAGGTCACCTCCTCATAAGGAACGAGAGAAAACTCCCCTCAAGGAGAGAACTTTTTCTCCACTTCCTCATTAGAGCGGAAAGGAGAAGTAGAATGGGGAGAGGCTTAAAGGGCCAGTTCCTCATTCTCGAGTCCATGCGACGCCCTATGTTACCAGTGAAGATGCCATGAGTAAGGCTTTATATCAAATATCTCAGTTCTCGTTCTCGGAAGAGATAGAGAAAACAGACCTATCTAAGAGATTTACTAGGCCGACTTTCACAATTTATGATGGCAATATGGATCCCGTGGAGCACGCTAGTCATTACAATTAGAGCATGACCGTATACTCTAAAAATGAGGCCCTAATGTGTAAAATTTTTCCCTCTAGCTTGGGACTAATAGCTATGAGATGGTTTGATTGGTTAGAAAAATGTGCTATCTGAGGTTATGATGAGCTGATTAGGGCATTTAGGGCAAGATTTGTGACGTACAATAGGACCCCGAAACCATTCGCCTTACACCTCCCGTTAGCAATGAAGGAAGGTGAAACCCTTAGAGCTTATTCAGATCATTATTGGGAATTGTACAATGAGATCGAGGGAGAGAACGGGGGAATTGTTGCAAGTAACTTTAAGGTTGGCCTTCCCATTAATTTCGACTTGAGGGCTTCATTAGCCTTTAATCCAGTCACATATATGAACAAACTAATGGAATGGGTAGAAGAGTACAAAAGATTGGAAGATGATCAGTTGCAAGATAAAGCTAAAACAAAAGTACCCGTTGAAGAAAAGAAAGAGGTCAAGGCAGATCAGGTCCCTCGACCTTAGAGGGACTTTTTCCCCTAAGCTTAGAAGCAAAGGACGAAAATGGTATAAAGAGCCCGTCTACCGAATTGTGAAAAAAAAAATTAAAGAATGAGTCTTATTTCCATTGGCCGAACAAGATGAGTAGGGATGTCACCAAAAGGAATTAGAGCCTTTACTGTTCGTACCATCGAGATTGCGGACACACAACTGAGGATTGCCAAACTCTAAAGGACCATTTGCATCAGCTTGAGAAAGCAGGTTATCAGGCAGGATTCCTAGTTCAGGAAGATTCACGCTCGTAGGACTTAAAAAGGAGAACCATCGTCGGAACTTCGACACCAGCTCGGGGGCTCATAGGGATAATACATGTAGTTGGGAAATGTGTGGAGACTATGAAAACACCACCTAGGGTGTTGACTGTGAATTCGGCTTCTGACATAGATTTGGAAGAATCTGTACACAAAGAGTCGATGGGTGGATGAAAGCATCGACTTCATGGAAAAGAACCTCAAGGATACAATTCAGCCCCATCAAGATGCCCTGGTAGTTACACTACAAATTCGGAGTTTTGATGTTAAAAGAGTTATGATAGACCAAGGAAGCGAGGCAGAGATAATGTACCCTGACTAGTATAAGGGATTGGGACTTACCTTTAAGGATTTGACAACATATGATAGTCCTTTGGTGGCCTTTGATGGTAGCATTGTTATGTTAGTAGGGATGGTAGCCCTTTCCGTAGAGGTGGAGGGATGAAGGAGAATGTCCACTTTATAGTAGTGCATTCATACTCCCAGTAAACAGCAATCCTCGGACGACCATGGATCCATTCCATGGGTGCGGTACCTTTTTCTTTGCATCAAAAGGTGAAATGTCCAACTGAGCGAAGAATTATGGAAATACGCGGAGACCAATGTATGGTTCGAAAATGCTAGATAGCTGCTTTGGGGCACAAGCAGGAAGCTGAGTCCGAGTCAACAAACCCCTGTAGAAGCTACAGTCTCCACCCAAGGATACCTGTGAACAACTGGAGAAAATACACATCGACCTCGGGGATAAATATTTCCAGGTAGGAGCCAATCTCCCTATGTTGGAAAAAATTGAGTTAGTCTTGTTTTTAGTAAGCAATTTAGTTATGTTTGCATGGAGTCCATATAAAGCACCCGAGGTGGATCTAGACTTTATTTGTCTTCGACTTAATGTTAACCCTCATTCTCAATCAAAGAAACAAAAGCCTCGTAGGTCCTTGGATATACATGTTAAGGTAGTAAGGGATGAAGTGGACAAACTTAAAGAAGTCGAGGCAATCAAGGGAGTTTATTTTCCCGAGTGGTTGGCTAATATGGTGGAAGTAAAGAAGAAGAATGGGAAGTGGAAATTATGTGTAGACTTTATGGGTCTAACAAGGCATGCCCTAAGGATCCTTTTCTAGTGCCAAAGATAGATCAACTAGTTGATGCAACGTTTGGCCACCCAAGATAAGTTTTCTTGATGCTTTCTAAGGGTACCACTAGATAGCCTTGGCTCTAGAGGACTTGGAGAAAACTTCTCTCATAACCCCTGCTGGTAATTTTCACTATAAGATCATGTCATTTGGATTGAAGAATGCGGGGATCTACCCTGCAGAAACTAGGCAGGAATATGGAAGCATACATGATGACATGGTAGTAAAGAGTAAGGCCGTTAAGAATCACATCACTGATCTTGTAGAAACTTTTAAGACATTGCGAAAACACTGTTTGAAGTTGAATGCCTTAAAGTGTGCCTTTAGGGTCAGCTCGGGGAAATTTCTGGGCTACTTGGTGACCCATCGGGGTATAGAGGTTAATCAGGATCAAATTGTAGCTTTGCAGGGTCTAAAAGCTCCTCAGAGCCCTAAAGAAGTCCAACGACTTACTAGGATGACCACGGATTTTAATCGATTCATTTCGTGGTCCGCGGATAGATGTCGACCATTTTTCCAGTTGTTGAAAAAATGGAAAGGCTTTTAGTGGATGGATGAGTGCCAGTAGACATTTGAAGAACTAAATTTGTACCTAGCCCGGGCTCCCATTTTGTCAAGGCTAGTCCTTAGAGAAACATTGTATATATATTTGGCTGTGACTGATCATGCGGTAAATGTTGTTTTGTTAAGGTTGGATCAGGGAGCAAAAGCCAATCTTTTATGTCAGTAAGACTTTGGTGGAGGTAGAAACGCGGTATCTCCCCTTAGAAAAAGCTGCGCTGGCCGTAATTCATGTAGTACAGAGGTTAGCCCACTATTTTCAGGCCTATATGGTAATTGTGCTGACTAAGCATCCTTTACAAGCGTTGCTTAGGAGGTCGGATTTCACGGGGAGGATTGCTAAGTGGGGAGCTTCTTTGGGAGCTTTTGATATTCAGTATAGGCCTAGAACCTCTATCAAGGGGCAAGTGCTAGTAGACTTCATCACAGAATTTACACCTAAGCTACTTGAAGTTTCGCAAGTAAAGGGAAACAGGGTAGTGGGGTATCGGGAAGACATATGGCAAGTATATGTGGATGGCGCGTCAAACTGCCGAGGAGCAGGGGTTGGAATTATACTCATTTTTCCATAAGGAATTAGATTGGAAAAATCATTTAGGTTAGGTTTTCTTGTGTCCAACAATGAGGTAGAGTATGAAGCTCTCCTTGTGGGGCTTAGAATGGTTAGGCAAGTAAGGGCAGATAGAGTAAGACTGTATTGTGATTCACGGTTAGTTGTTAGTTAGATCACGAGTGAGTTTGAAACTAAGGAGCAAAGAATGGTGAGCTACTTGAGAGAGGTCGAGATGTTAAAATGTCAATTCAAGAGGCTAGAGATATCACATATCACAAGGGGCAATAATAGTCATGCAGACTCTTTAGCCTTTCTAGCTTCTTTGGTGGAAGGTCCCTTTCCGAGGATGGTGAAGGTTGAATTTTTGCCATTCTCTAGCCTGACTCCTTTCGACAAGAACCTAGTTTTGAGCATACATCTGTTCGTAAGCTAGATGGATCCGATTATAGCATATCTCTGAAATAAGATTTTGCCCGAGGATAAGAAAGAGTCTAAGCGGATCAAGTGTAGGTCTCTATAGTATTGGGTATCCGAGGAAGGACAATTGTATAAGAGATTGTATTCAGGAACCTACTTGCTATGCGTACATCTCGAGGCAGTTGAAATACTTTTGGAAGAGCTGCATGAGGGAATTGTGGAAGCTACATGGGAGGCAGATCATTGGCTCACCGAGCCCTTACTCAGGGGTATTGGTGGCCCAATATGCAAAGACAATCATTGGAGTATTCTAGAAAGTACGATCAATGCCAAAGGTTTGCACCAAGCATTCATCAGCCTGTAGGTCCTCTTAACCCTATTTCTAGTCCTTGGCCTTTTGCTTAGTGGGGGCTAGACATAGTTGGACCTTTTCCAAAGGCCGCAGGAAGTAGAAGATGGTGCATAGTCGAGACAGATTATTTTACCAAGTGGGTGGAAGCAGAGTCACTTGCTAATATTCGGGAAACAGATGTGAAGAGGTTCGTTTCGAAGAATATTATGACACGGTTTGGTGTGCCAAGGGTCCTTATATCAAACAATGGATTGCAGTTTGATAGCAAAGTCTTTTGGCGCTATTACTCGGAATTGGAAATTATCAATAGGTATTCTACTTCTTCTTATCCACAGAGCAACGGTTAAGCAAAAGCGACCAACAAGTCCATAGTAAACGATTTGAAAAAAAGGTTGGATGACTTAAAAGGTCGATGGGCGGAAAAGCTTCCGAGTGTGCTATGGGCTTATCGGACCACTCCACGACGCTCCACGGGAGGGACTCCTTTCTTGATGACATATGGAGCAGAAGCAGTAATACCTGTGAAAACTAGGCTCCCTACTTCTCGAACTGACGTGTTTCGAATGGAAGAAAATGATCAATTACTTTGCAAGCATCTAGATCTAATAGAAGAAAGCCGAGATATGGCATCTATAAGACTGACTAACTATTAACAAAAAATATGCCGAGGGTACAACAAAGGAATCAAAAACATGGAGTTCATTCCAGGAGATTAGGTGCTAAGGAAAGTTTTCGAAAATACCCGAGATCCAGCTATGGGAAAGTTAGGTCCAACTTGGGAGGGGCCTTATAGGATTACATCCATTGGTGGGGTTGGTGTATATCGGCTAGAAGATTTGGATGAAAGACCTGTAGTAAGACCATGAAATGTTTTTAATTTGAAGAAGTATTACTTTTGATTATAATGTAAGGTGTGTATGTATTATAATGCTATTTTGTCAAAGTTCAGTGTATGGGTGGACAATTCAAAAGCATAGAAACAAACCCTGTGGTACTAGACCCTGTCTTTGCCTCTAGTAGGTTTTAAGCTGAGTTTTCTGTCTTAGTTAGACTTCAAAGTCACTAACAGAAAGCAAAATTAAAACTTCAATAGAAACAAACCCTGCTAGACCTTGTCTTTGCCTCGGGTAGGTTTCAAGCTGAGATTTCTATCTTAGTTGGGCTTCAGAGTCACTAACAGAAAGCAAAATTGAAACTTCAATAGAAACAAACCCCGTGGTACTAGACCCTGTCTTTGCCTTGGGTAGATTTTTAGTTGAGTTTTCAGTCTTAGTTAGACTTCAGAGTCACTAACAGAAAGCACAATTAAAACTTCAATAGAATTAAACCTCACGGTACTAGACCCTGTCTTTGTCTCGAGTAGGTTTTAAGCTGAGTTTTCTGTCTTAGTTAAACTTCGGAGCCACTAACAGAAAACAAAATTAAAACTTCTTTTAGTACAAACCCCGCGATACTAGATCATGTCTTTACCTCGGGTAAATTTTAAGTTGAGTTTCTTGCCTTAACTTGGCCTCAAGGTCGCTAACACAACAAACTTAAAACCTTATTAGATGTAAATCCTGCGTTGGGAAGCTCTAAGGTTATCTTAGACAAATCTTTAAGTATACTTTAAATGAAAATAATGTCTTAAGGTAAACATCCCGGGTAAGTAGTTGGAAATTTTATTCATTTGGTTTATTAACCTATTATCCAGTATTGTCACAATTTAGCAAACAGTTAATGTGACAAAAGAGCGACAAAATTCTTTCTACGAGAAGAACATTGTTGAAAGCCATTGGATGTTTATATAAACTCGGGAAATGCAAACATATAACGTAGATGAATAAAATAAAAGCATAAATATTACCAAGCACACACATCAAATGCAAAGTATTAAAACAAAAGCCCTCCAAAAATAGGGCAAAATTATATAATTGTCTTGAAACACAAAAAGATTAAAAACAGAGATAGTTCCCCTACCTAGAGATGTGGTAGGTCTAGCTCCTCCAACTTCACGGGCAGGAGATTCGTCATTAATGATTGCTTGGATCTTAGGATTTGGAATCATGACCAACTCCTCGAGAATAGGAATGTTATGTTCTTGCCTTAAGAAGATGCAGCCTCCACTTCAAGCTTATCCAAAGCTGCAGTCCATCCTTCGGTAAAATAAACTTGAAGGTTCTGCTGCACCTTGGGTCTTACTATTGCGATGCAATCATACTGGCCTTGGCAATAGGCCTTTTGAATTCTTGCATCATCAGCTACTATGTAGCCTTGTAGCTTGGCATCTTTTTCTGCGAGAGCAGTCCTAGCCTCTTGCAACTCCTTCTCTAAAGCCTTGACCCTTTCCATGACGGACAGTGTTTTCTTCAGCCTCAGACCACAGCCTCTCGGATTCTGAGACCTTGTTCATGACATCTGAAATCTTTTTAAGAAGATCCTCATTGTCATTGCTTAACTCCTCAGCCCTGGCCATAGCCACTTGGTACCTCTCCTTATTCACCATAAAGCATTGATACCCCTACCATCTAGCGAAGATAGTGGTTTTATAAAAAAGATAGAAAAATGAAGTAAGTAGAAGTAAGAAAAGGAAGAATTTATTACCATTGTAGCATCTCTCTTCATATTGAGTAAAAGGAAGTTGTCATCCCATTTGGCCCAGTGTTTTATATCCTCGGGCAATAGGAGGGCTTCGCCTACACTTTTAGCGACCTTTCCACCATGGCCTTCCGTCCACGGCCTAACCCTATCAGTCGAGGGAAGGGGAACTCCATCTATGGTAAAGGAATGGGTGTAGACAGTGGCTCCCATGACATTGACCGCTAGGTTAGAAGGGGAATTCTTAGAGTTAGGGACCGCGGGAGACCGGCCTACTCCCCTCAGACATTTCCATCCAGTCCTAGTTTCATGGGTAGGAGCCGCTGCTACTGCGGTAGATGAAGCAACTTGGGTGATTATAGGGGCATTGGCAGTTGGAGTTGGAGGAGTTTGAGTCCTTGGCACGATTGGTGTGGCCAAGAGTTGAGCAAGAGTGACTTCACTTCTTTGGATCGGCATCTCGGTAGGGGACTCGTCTAGGGGAATGGTAGTTTGGATGTTAAACTCTTTGCGAAGTGGTGAGGGAGTACGAGCACAGGTGTTGCTCGTTTTATTCTTCCTTTGGCGTCTTAGGCGATTAGCTGGGGTTGGCTCTGCAATAGTAACTTTGAGATCTGTAAGAGTAAAAGGAGGAGGAGAGTTGCTTCGGTATCTTCCTTCCTCTCGGGACGCACGTTTAGCAGGGGATAAAATATATCCCTTACAACGAGCATCAATGTAGGGAAGTAAGGGATGCTTTATAGTGATAGCCTTTCCAACGGCTTGAAAGCTTCGGTATACGAGAGAATATCCAAGAATAAGAAAGGCTACACGGAGCTGACCGTCGGGATGTGGATAGATTGGAGATCTCAACAATCTATTCAGATTTGTAGAGTTGATCAATTGCCTCTTCTTCTTGAACATGTGATCCTCTAGAATAGAAACAACCAAAGGTTAGTTACCTAAAAAGCCAAAAAAAAAAAAAAAAAAAAAAAAAGAAGCTCGGAAATAGAACAAGTTAGAAATGATAAGTTAGTGAAAAGAAAATTCCTATAAGATCTACCCACCTGCTTTACTCACCTTTGTGGGGCAATGGATTCCACTGGGGTACCAATTCCCCGAGACGATCAAGTAGTCTCATTCTGTTTCCTTGTCAAAATCCAAAAGGCCCGAAATGAGTCTAACCTCCCCGTGATGAATTTTAAAATAGTACCTGAAGGACTTACTATCTTGAAAACTATACAGATAATTGATATCGTGCTCAGTAAGGATTAATCTGAGCCTCTTATTAAGAGTGTCTACACTACTAACAATCCAAAAAACGTTAGGGGTGCATTGGTCGAGACAGACCTTAAACAAACGTAAGAAGTTAGTAAGAAGGTCACTCATAGGAATCATAACTCCCCCTTCTACAATGGCAATGAGTGGGATTACCACTCTGCCTTCCCCCCTAGAGAGCATTGCCTCGGATTCCGAGCAATAACTCACCTTTACATCATCTGGAAAATTATATTTTCTCCTAAATTCTGCTAACCTTTTAGGGGTATCGACCGTGGGTTTAAATTTCCTCATAATAAATAAAGACAGAACTTAAAGGAAGAGTTTAAAGATAAAACTAACATCTAAAGGAGGGAAGGGAGACGAACTTACAATAGAACGTGAGGGCAAATAAACGGAGGAGGCCGCCTGAAGTTCGTCTGAAAAGGAGGTAGTGGAGAGAAAGAAGGATTTTTTTTTTTTTTTTTTCTGAGTTTGAGTGAAATGACAATGGAAGAGCCTTAAAAAGGGTCTGTTTTCTCTCTTATAGGGAGTGAGAGAGAGAGAGAGAGAGAGAGGAAGGGACAAATGAAACCCTTCCTTTCTCGCTAATTTTCCGTTTTCCAAGGGGTCCATTTGACCGTCCATTTAATAACATGCGCTAATGATCGAGCAGCGAGAAGCTTGGGCATATCTACGGCATTTAATGCCTGACACCGCCACTATTCATAAATTCCAGTTAATGATTGCTGTTTCTCTCGAACCAAGATCCCCACGTTAGTTACTATGACCTGGAGATCGTGGGGGGCTATTGTAGAGAGTGGAATAGTCACATCTCGAGCTTGAAGCCCAAGGAGCAGTTGGGCCACGAGAAAGAATAGGGCCTGACCTATGTCTGGAAAGGAAGCTCGGTGGATAACACACCATGCGTGGAGAATAGTAGGGTCATCCCAAGCGTTACGGGAAAAATGAGTGACACAAAAGGTTAATTCCCATGGAGATGATAAGGTGCCACTTTACCTGAGGTGCGGGACGTGGGTGGTCCACGTATGATTACCAGAAGATTCCATGGATCCACAGGAAGGTTTAGAAACATGTAAGAAGGATGAAGATCTTTACCTCCGCGTCAGTGATGAGGTTCTTACCTCAACTCTGCCACATTAGATGCAAGTGAGACAGCCTGAACAGTTGCAGCAACCCCCAAAAGTCAGAGTTTGGAGATAAAGGAGAGGAGGAATCTGATAAAGTGGAGAAAAATATCCCTGAGGTTCTGGCAAGCAATAGAATAGCTGTAGTGATAAGAGCAAGGATTGAAGCTATAAAAAGAGGGTGGGGAGGTAAAGGAGAAGGGGAAAAAAAATCTACTTGGGGAGAGAAATAGAAAGAGAGAAAAAGTAACACCAAGAGTGTCACCACGAGGATAGTATAGTTTCTTGTGTTATCATCTGTAATTGTAATCATTACATATATAGTCAAAGAAATCCACTGTTTGTGTTTCCCATTGTAAAGTGTTTATTCCTTGTTGTTTATTTATACATAAGTTGTGTAACCTATTATTGTAGAATTCCGAGTTGAGCTCCGAGGGGGCTAAATTTTGTATCCCTACAATGATATATAAAATTTTCAAGCCTCACAAACTATAGTAGCACAATATTATGAAGTTAACAAAAAGTTAAACACAAATATCAATTAATAACACTTAATAAGGTGACAATATGTATCTTTGGAGTTTGGAACTTTGGAGAACTCGCTTAGTCACATTCACTACCCTATAGCCCAATATGATGTGTCAATAGCAGTTCCTCGATTAAAATCAATAATAGTAAAATAAAACTAAATCATCGAACACGAACGAAAAGAACACCATAATTTATGTGATTTGATGATATAACTATTTACATCGGTGATGAGTCTGATGACATATGAAAAATTCATTATAATATAGTGAGATTATATTCACTAAAAACACTCAAAAATTACCACAAAGATTTACATTAGTGATGACATGTGAAAATCTCTCTCTCTCTCTCTCTCTCTCTCACACACACACACACACACACACACACACACACACACACAAACATAGAGACAGCAAGAATACCGTTTACCCCTTTTACATGGCGGCTTCCATATACTTGTGAAAATATATCTAGTTTTACGCATGTTGCACTGTTTAATTAAGAATCACTAAACTATATGAATATTAAAATGATTTAATTAAGTTGGATGATAAAATTGAAAGTAAACGACGAATGCACGTGTAAGCTTAAGTTTATTATATAAAAAAATTTATTTGATTATAGAATAATTTAAAAAATATAATGAAACTTCTGAAACTTTTGATAATTAAGTTTTAGTTTGATTGATATTTCAAATTTTTATTTTTATTAAAAATTTTAGTAATAGAGTTTAATTAAAGTAAATTATTTTAATAAACTTCAGGTACATAAACTAAGTCACATTACGAAATTATGTTGTACACCATATAATACTCACATTGAGTTACATGATACAAACACATGTACTAGTATGATCTAACTTTTATTAAAATAAAAAATAATGTTTGAGGGTTAAAGTAATAAAAATTTTTTTTAATGAACTTTCTTTTAAATTTTTAGAAACTCTAGCTTGCTAGTAGTAGTAATTTTACTAGAGTAGTATTTTTTTTTTTTAAGAAAAAAACTTATAAAATTTTAGCAATTGAGAACAACTGTTTTAATTACTTGAATGAACTTATAGTCCGTCATATAAAAAAAAGAAAAAAATTAATTAGAAAAAGGAGATGGCTTATAGTTTCACATGAAATGATTTAAAATATATAAATATATATATATATATATATATATATATAAAATATCATTCTTATTAATTTTACGATCCTCATATACAATCCAAGAGGTCTTACAGTCACGTGAAAGGATATTTTATTTCAATTTAAAAAATTTGTGTTTAGATAGGTCCTAGTCACAATTTATGAGAAAAATTGTTATTTTTAATCAATATAAACTTATTGAGGTCTTGAATTGAAATAATTTAAAATATTCATTGTAGGGACACAATTTCGTGGTAACGGCCCAAAGGTGGTTGGATTTACCCAAAAGGGGCCCTAAACAATGAATTTGTAGAGGGTAGGTTGAGAAGGACTGGGCTAGGGAATGATTTAGATTAACAACTGGTTGGGACTAGATCCTCCACCATGATAAAGTTCTGGTTCTTGACTTAAAGTGTTATTTTTGTTCTACGTCCAAGGATGACTCTCTTTTTTCTTTGTTTCTTTTTTTCTTTTCCTGCCCAAAAGATCCCCCTTTTCTTCCTTCTTCCTCCCCTTTTATACTTTCTTTCATCCTTTCTTGGCCATCCACATGTGGATTTTCTCCTTTGTCTTTGGACACCTGTCCCCCCAACTTTTTCCAGAACCTGCGTTGTAGAAACGATGGGACTATTTACCACTGTTCAAATGTCCCCTCCACATCAATGCGGCCAGGGGATTAGTTGTGGGACATTCAATGCGGTGTTGGCAGCCTTCCTTGATATTTTGTTGGGGGCTTTCTCTTAGTGTACGTCTCCACAGAATCGTTCCCACCCAGTGGTGTTCCCCGGGAGGTTCTCCTGATTGGCAAAGCTTCGAGCATCACTTCAGCAATAATATTCCGAGGTGAACCATCCTCGGACGTTCCCCAGTTCTCGGGTTGGGCCAGTAGGCGTGCTGCGCGAGTGGGTAGGAACCTCTGAGCCCATTATCCTTGTTGGCCTAACACCTGTTTCGGTCCATCTTTGCTAGCAGCCCGTCGTCCCCACAATAGCCCCTCGAGATACTTCTTTCTGGGTCCTCGGACAGAAAGGAGGATTTCGATGCCCTTGTGGTTGACATAGTCCACTTTGGACTTGTCTTGTCCGCCAGGGGGTCTTTTTGACTTCCCAGAGTGCGCTCCTGATGACGTAACCCTCGAGACGCGCGTTTGTTTAATTCTGACGGCTTCTTGCCCTTTCACGTTCTACGGTGAGATGGATATCGTGCGGCTGGGCATTTTTTGCGGATATGGGCGGGCCTTTTCCCGCTTCCTTATGGTTCTTCGATATAAATTCACTCTTTGCTTAATCATTTTCTTTACCTTAACCTGCATTGTGTTATAGCACGCCTTCATTGAACCTGCCAACTATCCCTTCACATACTTCCTTACAAATCCTAGAAGCCAGTCCGAGGAGACCTATTTCATTCGTGTAAGTCATTTGAGTCTTTAAATTTCTTCTTTTGTTATATGGTCTTTTGTTCTTCACACTTCTTTCCTCCTCGGCTCTGTTCCTTTCCCCCAGTTCTTTGAGATTCTTGTGAGGTTTCCTTAGAAATGGGTAGATTTAAGTATTTGGTAGAATCCAGGGAGGCTATAGAAAATTTCAAGGTTCAGTATAGGATTCCAGCGGGAGTTGAGATTAGATACTGCGAAGAGGGCGAGTGGCATGAGAATAGGCATGAGGGAGAAGTGGTAATCCCAATGATTGCCTTTGTAGAGGGGGGAATGAGGATTCCCATGAGGCCGGTCACTAGGGACTACCTCACCGCCCATAGGTTAGCGCCTACCCAATGCGCTCCTAACATGTTCAGGATCCTTGGTTGTATGGATGCCCTAAACGAGAAGTTAGGGCTAGGATTGACCCATCACGACATGAACTGGGTCTACAACCTCCACCATCTTAGAGGTCAAGGTTATTACCTTAAGTCTAGGTACAACGAGGTCCGACTCATCCAGTGCCTTCCCGATTCCAATAAAGGGTTGAACAAGGATTTCCTGATCATATCAGGTGACTGGCATGACGGCTTCCATTGCCCAACGAGAGAGGGGAAGCCAGGTGGGGTTACCGAGTCTAGGCCTATGAATCTCACCTGTTTGTGAAATGGCTTCTTTCACAGTTTGATGTTTGCATTATGTTTATTTGTTACTACTGCCGCTAACTTATTTTTTTTTTGTTACTAACGAGTCTCCTGTGCCAAATGAACAGATAAACATTCAAACGTTCCCAACCTCGGCTTAGTTAACCAAAAGAGCCTAGACAAAATATTAAGGTCCGAGGTATTCGTGCACTCGGACGGCCAGTTGAGAGCGGCGCATCTCATCCTACAGTACACTCCCATCTCTACTGCGTTCCAGGCGCCGAAGTGCGTCATTAAGGCCCGGGACCCCCGTCTTCGGCAAATCAGCGTAGCAGTGCCTGAATTTCTGCTTCCCGGCCCAATCCCAGGAGAGACTCTCGCAACCACAGCCATTCTTGACGGCATTCCAAAGAAGCCAGAGGCGTCCCCAGCGTTCCATCCTTCAGCCGCCGAAGATAGTTCAGAATCTGAGGACGAGTTTGAAGCCTTTGGCCAGGATTTGTCTGCAGAGGATCCGACCCCTGACCCAATTCCCTAACCAGTTGAGGTGAACGACGAGATGGGCATCCAGAGGAAGCCAAGGTCCAGTTTTCTGGATTTAATTGAATCCCAGCCCGGGCGGGCTGAGCCACCTAAGGCACCACAAGTGAAGCCCCCTTCCTTGCCACCTATCGCTCCTACTCCAACCCAGACCCTCGGATTGCATCCCGCCGATCTGAAGAGGAAAAGGGAGGCTAAGGGTAAGGAGCCCATGGATGCTGGAAGGGCTTTGCCTGCCCAAGAAGACGAGTCTCAAAGAGTGGGCAAGCACCCCCAGACGGGGCACAGGGAAATGGAGAGGAGGAGCAGCATTTCAACAGCCCCTGAGGTGTGGTTGCCGGCGCCCATGCTGGATGGCGCCCCTCTTCCGGCCACCGCCTCCATCCGCAACTACCAAGGGGGCAAAGGAGGGTATGTGGCCGATGCGGTGGAGCATGCTTTGCTGCTCCCCGAGGACATGGCCGAGCTTCGAAATCTGAGGAGACATGAGGTCTTCCTCAGTCTGAAGAGGTATCTGGGCATGGTAAGTTTTGTTCTTCTTTTTCCCTTCTTTCTCTTTTTTGAGTGTTTCATCTAAGTCCTTTGATTGTGTTTTTGTCTCTTTTTTTTTGTCAGGCCGTCCAAGCTTCCTTCCGAGCCGAGGAGATGGTCAACTACTGCCATCGCCAAATGAAGGAGGAGGAAGCGAGGCGGAACGGTGCCGAGGATGACCTGAAGGCAGCTGAGAAGAATCTACAAGAAATAAAAAAGAAACTTGTAGAGGAGGAGCGGGGAAGGAAAAGTGCAGCGGCCGCGCTTGACAATGCGGAGAAGCAGGCAGAAAGCCAGAGGGTACTTCTACGCCGCGCCGAGGACGATCTGGCTGCCTCCAAAGCGCAAGTGTTGGCGCTGCAGAAAAAGCTGGCTGAGTCCGAGGCTGCCAGAGAAGAGGCTGAGAAAGCACGGGATCAAGCCGAGCAGGAAGGCTACGACGTCGGTGTAGCTGAGACCGAGGAAGCCCTTAGGGCCGAGGTTTCCGGGGTATGCCGCACTTATTGCCGGCAAGTGTGGTTAGAGGCTCTCAACCAGGCCGGGGTTGAGGCTTCATCTACACTGCGGAAGGCAGAGAGCGTGTACTACCCTGCAGCAATCCGGCCTTCGCTCCCTTCTCTTCCTCGGCTTGATCCTGTTCCTGTAAAGGCCGAGTCAGGCGAGGTAAGGGCAACCAAGGCCCCTGCATCTTTCGAGGTAGGGTCTGAGACAGAGGGACAAACCGAGCCGGTACCAAGTATGAAGGCCTCGGACCCTCCGATCGTGATTCCGGACGACACCACCGAGAAGGACGCAGGCAAGGGGTTGGAAATAGTTTTGGTTAGCCATCCTCTGCCTGCCCCAACTGATCAAGTCGGCAAGGGACAAGGCACCTCGGACGCTGCAGTGGCTTAGGTCGACCCTCCTCCTCCGAAGGAAAAGATAATCATTAAGAAGAAATAAATTTTAGTGTAGTTTATTATTGCCTTTTAATTTAGTCTTTCGCAGTTGTTGTAATGTTGTTATTTTAGAGTTGGCTCTTTTTGTACTTAACAGACCTTCTTAAAAGGCACATTATAAATGAAAGATTTGCAAGAGTTCAATTTTATTATTGTGATCATGTACAAGTAATCATGGTGTTTATTTTTGTCTATGCTTGAGATAACGTTCTACAGTTAATTTCCATAAAAAAGATCTATTTGCCTAGGGTAAGATAAGGCCCGTATTAAGAATCGCATAATATTAACCTCACTAAGACAGACGGTCCGAGGAACCGTGCATTGATTGGACTCGTTTAATATCGAAAACATGATGAATCGTACTAACTTTATTTCAAGGCGGGTGGTCCGAGGGACCAAGCTTAGCTTGAATATGCTTAATACTTAGAAAAAAAAAAATGAATCGTATTAATTTTTCCAAGGCAGATGGTCCGAGGAACCAGGCATAGCTTGGATCAGTTTAATACTTAGAAAACATGACAAACAGCATTAATTTCTTCAAGGCAGGTGGTCCGAGGAACCAGGCGTAGCTTGAATCAGTTTAATACTCTTAGAAAAAAGTGACAAACAGTATTAATTTCTTCAAGGCAGGTGGTCCGAGGAACCAGGCGTAGATTGAATCAGTTTAATACTTAGCAAAAAAGTGACAAAAAGTATTAATTTCTTCAAGGCAGGTGGTCCGAGGAACCAGGCGTAGCTTGAATCAGTTTAATACTTAGCAAAAAAGTGACAGACAGTATTAACTTCTTCAAGGCAGGTGGTCCGAGGAACCAGGCGTAGCTTGAATCAGTTTAATACTTTTAGAAAAAAGTGACAAACAGTATTAATTTCTTCAAGGCAGGTGGTTCGAGGAACCAGGCGTAGCTTGAATCAGTTTAATACTTAGACACATGATAAGTATAACCGAGAATCATACATGATATAATTGGGTGAGAAAAAGATAAAGGGCCCTTTTATTAATAATAGTACCTTTTCAGGTTGTTTACATTCCAGGGATGCAACACTGTTCTGTTTTCTAAATCCTGTAGGTAATACGCCCCTATCCCGGCTACGGACGTGATCTGGTACGGCCCCTCCCAGTTTGGTCCCAGTTTTCCCCAAGAGGGGTTCTTTGCGGAGCCGACAACTTTCCTCAACACCAGATCCCTAGGCGCTAAAGGCCTTGACTTTACATTTGCATCATACCCTCGCTTGAGCTTATGCTGGTAAGAGGCCAACCGGACCATGGCACATTCTCTTCTCTCCTCGATCAGGTCTAGACTTTTCTCAAGTAGGTTATCGTTGCCATCCGGTGTGAAAGAGCTAGTCCTTAGTGTAGGGAAGCCCGTCTCCAATGGAATAACTGCCTCGGCTCCATAAGTCAACGAAAAAGGGGTTTCGCCTGTAGACTTCCGAGGAGTGGTCCTGTAGGTCCACAATACGTGTGGTAATTCTTCAACCCATTTGGCCTTGGAGTCGTCCAGCCTTTTCTTAAGTCCACTTACAATAACTTTATTTGTGGCCTCGGTTTGTCCATTCCCTTGAGGGTAAGCTGGGGTGGAGTACTGATTTGTTATTCCTAGTTTGCAGCAGTATCTTCGGAAAGACTTGCTGTCAAACTGAAGTCCGTTGTCGGAGATGAGTGTGTGTGGAACCCCGAACCGGGTGATGATATTCTTTCAAATGAACCTCTTTATGTCGGCATCTCGGATATTGGCCAACGGCTCTGCCTCGACCCATTTAGTAAAGTAATTTGTGCCGACCACTAGGTATTTTTTATTCCCCGCTGCCTTCGGAAAGGGTCCAACAATATCCAAGCCCCATTGGGCAAAGGGCCATGGACTGGATAAGGGATTAAGCTCTCCTCCCGGCTGATGTATGCTCGGGGCGAACCTCTGGCATTGGTCGCACTTCCTCGTATATTCCTGAGCTTCCCTATACATGTTGGGCCACCAATACCCCTGCGTGAGGGCTCGATGAGAGAGAGATCTACCTCCCGTGTGGCTCCCACAGATTCCCTCATGAAGTTCCTCCAAGAGAACCTCAACGGCCTCGGGATGTACGCACAATAAGTATGGTCCAGAAAAGGACCTTTTGTAGAGTTTCAGATCCTCGGACAGCCAGAACCGAGGTGCCTTTCTCCGTATTTTATCAGCCTCCAACTTCGTTTCAGGTAATAAGTCGTCCTTGAGAAAATGCACGATGGGGTCCATCCAACTGGGAGCCGCTTCTGCCTGGTGAATGGCTGATACCTCTTTCCCCAACCGACGGGGTTGTAAGAGATCCTCAACAAGAATCACCCTCGGCAAACTTTGCGCCGAGGATGTTGCTAACGTCGCAAGGGAATCAGCATGTGCGTTTCTGCTTCTGGGGATCTACGTCAAGTTGAAAGACACGAAACCAGATTGTAGGTGTTTAACCTGGCTAAGGTACTCTTGCATTCTTAGATCCCTGGCTTCTAGCTCTCCTCGGACTTGGCCTACCACCAATCTAGAGTCCGAGAATATGTTTACGTCTTTTCCTCCCATCCGTTGGATCATGGCCATCCCGACTAACAGGGCCTCATACTCTGTCTCATTGTTCGTGGCGGAGAACCCAAGTCTTAGCGACTTTTCAATCGTGATATTCTCGGGCGAGATTAGAACTAGCCCCACTCCGGACCCTTTGAGGTTCGACGCGCCGTCAACATAGAGCTTCCATGGTGATACCCGTTCTATGGAGGTCACTCCAACTGAATTTTCATCCATGTGATGATTATTTTCATCCTCTTCCGACGGGGTCTCAGCAAACTCAGCTAGAAGGTCCGCGATGACCTGGCCCTTTACGGAGGTGCGGGGCATGTATTTGATGTCGTAGGCCCCCAACTTAGTCCCCCACTTCACAATTCTCTCCGTATAATCAGCGCTTCGAAGTAAGGCCTTGAGCGGTAGTTGGGTTAAGATAACAACCGTATGCGCCTGAAAGTAATGCGACAGTTTGCGGGTGGCGTGCACCACGGCCAGGACGGCCTTTTCCAACGGCAAGTATCTGACCTCGGCCTCGTGGAGAGACTTGCTAATATAATACACAGGTCTCTGTACCCCATTGTCAACCCTTAATAACACCAAGCTGACCGCATAAGCGGCAACCGCGATATAAGCAAATAGGACCTCGTCCACTTCAGGTCTGGACATTATCGGTGGCCGAGAAAGATAGTCTTTCAATTGCTGGAAGGCTAAAGCACATTCCTTGGTCCACTCAAAATCCTTCCACTTATTCAACAGAAGATAAAAGGGCCTGCACCTGTCTGCGGACCGGGCTATAAAGCGATTGAGAGCAGCGATCATTCCTGTCAGCCTCTGTACCTCTTTGGGGTTCCGAGGTGGTTGTAATCTATTAATGGCCTGGATCTGGTTTGGGTTCACTTCAATTCCGCGGTGTGTGACCATGTAGCCGAGGAACTTCCTTGAGCCAACCCCGAAAGAACATTTAGAGGCGTTAAGTCGTAATCTATGCCCCCTCAGGATTTCAAAAATGCTTTCGAGGTCGGCAATGTGGTCGGACTCTTGCCTGCTCTTGACCACCATATCATCGATGTAGATTTCTATATTCTTGCCCAGCTGAGGCTCGAACATTCTAGTCATCATCCTCTGATACGTGGACCCCGCATTTTTAAGCCCAAATGGCATCACCTTGTAGTGGTAATTGCCAACTGGAGTGACAAAAGCCGTCTTCTCCTGATCTTCCACGGCTAGAGGTATCTGGTGATAGCCTTGGAAAGCATCCAAGAAACTCATCCGAGGATGTCCCACGGTTGCATCCACCAGTTGATCAATTCGAGGCATGGGGAAAGGATCCTTTGGACAGGCTTTATTCAGATCCGAGTAATCCACGCACACACGCCATTTGCCGCTCTTTTTCTTCACCACCACGGTGTTAGCTAGCCAGTCGGGGTAGAACACCTCTTTGATAGCCCTAGTCTGCTTAAGTTTATCCACCTCTTCTCTAACAGCATCGGAATGTTCCCTTGAGGAGCGTCGAGGAGGCTGTTTCTTTGGAAGAGCAGACGGACTTACGTTCAAACGGTGGCAGATGAAATTTGGATCCACCCCTGGGGCCTCATAGGCATTCCAAGCAAATACATTGATATTGTACCGTAGGAAATGCAATAGCTCTTCTCTCTCTTGAATAGGCAGTTGGGCGCCGACTTGAAAAAATTTCTCCGAGTCCCCATCGATAAGTACTTTCACCAGATCCTCACACTTCGCCTCCTCGGCCTCAACCTCGGACATTGGGGCCGTTGACTTTAATTACTAGGGGTCCTCGCTGGCGAGGGCCGAGGATCCTGATTCTGGTTGGTGCATGATGGCCGCCACTAGACACTGCCTGGCCACGGCTTGACTTCCAAGCAACTCCTCAACTTGGTCCCCGGATGGGTATTTGACCTTGAGGTGAAGGGTGGATGAAACTGCCCTAAGGGCGTGAAGCCAAGGTCGCGCCATGATGGCTGTATATGGGGAGAAGGCGTCCACCATGATAAAGTCTACCTCCACTACCTCCGAGCTAGCCTGAACTGGCAATCTGATCTGGCCCCTTGGAACAACTACTCTCCCATCAAAACCGACCAAAGGTGATTCATAGCTGGTCAAATCCTCCTGCTTGAGATTGAGGCCCCTATACAGGTCTGGGTACATAATTTCAGCCCCACTGCCCTGATCAACCAGTACCCTTCTCACATCATAGCCCCCTATCCTAAGAGTTATCACCAGTGCATCATCGTGGGGTTGTATGGTCCCGGCCTTGTCCTCGTCCGAGAAGCTTAGCATTGGATGGGGACTCAATCTGGGCCTCTTTGGCTCTTGCCCGGGGTCCCCAGTAGAAGCCCCAGCCACCGTCATTACCCTAGAGGGACACGACCCTGTCCTGCCCGGTGCGGCGAGGATGACATTGATTGTTCCTAGGGGAGGTCTCGAGGAATTGTTGCCTGGAACCCCTGCGCTGATCTGGCTTTCCTGTCTGTTAGGCTGAAATAGGAATTGTTTCAACCTGCCTTCTCAGATCAGTTGCTGCAAATGGCTCCATAGAGTCCTACAATCCTCGGTCGTATGTCCGGGCTCTCTATGATACTGACAATGCAGGCTCTGGTTACGCTTCGAGGAGTCTCCGCTCATCTTGTTTGGCCATCTGAAGTATGGCTCGTTCTTAATCTTCTCCAAGACCTGGTGCACTAGCTCTCGGAACACAGTGTTAACAGTTTGGGTGGCTCTAGACCCAGCTTCCCCTCCAAATTCTCGCCGAGGTCGGTTATTGCCATAACGATCCGACCTGAAATCCCTTCTCTCCTGAGGGATAACCTTATCCTTCCCTTTCTCTTGCAACTGATCTTCCTCAACCCTCTTATACTTGTCAATGCGGTCCATAAGCTGACGGACACTAACGACTGGCTTTCCTGTCAGGGATCTCCGTAAACCGTGGTCGGCAGGCAGGCCGACCTTGAAGATTCTGACGGCCACATCATCGAAATCACCCTCGATCTCGTTGAACATCTCCCAATACCGGTCCGAATAGGTCTTCAGGGTTTCCCCCTCTCTCATGGATAAAGACAGTAAGGAATCCAAAGGCCGAGGAACCCTGCTATTCGTGATGAAGCGGGATCCAAAAGCTTGAGAAAGCTCCTGGAAAGAGTTGATGGAACCCGTTCTGAGGCCGTCAAACCATCTCATCGCCACAGGTCCTAGACTGGAGGGGAACACCTTGCACATCAAGGTCTCGTTATGAGAGTATACTGCCATTTTCTGATTAAAATAGCTGACATGCTCAACCGGGTCGGTACGGCCGTTGTAAAGGGTGAACGTCGGTTGGGTGAACCGCTTGGGGAGTCGCCCTGCATCAATCCGACGTGTAAAGGGAGATTTGGATATCTGATCGAATGCCTTGCTCATGGCGTCATTTCCCAATCCCCTAGAAGACGAGCCTCCTCCCCTGCGTTCTCGGCGACTGTCTTCCTCATACGAGAAGGTCTCGCTTGGGGGCGTACGTGACCTCTGTCTGTAGTTGTCGTCTCCCTCGCCCTCGGAGGAAGGATCAGAACCTGAAGGACTCCTCTTCTTTCGCTCCCGTTGTAACTTCCTCTTCAAGTGGTCAATCTCCTTCTGCATGGCCTTAGCACGATTGTCCTGCGAGACATGGCTATCGCCCCTAGATTGACCTTCGCCAGAACAGGTGGTATGCACGCTTCCTTCTTGGCCTTCCTGGAAGTGCTCTTCCCTTTGAGATCCCAGAGATTCAGGGTGGTGTGGACTTGAGCCAGCCATGTCAAAGAATCTAACTATTCTAGTTGATTAGCCCTTCCCACAGACGGCACCAATTGTAGGGACACAATTTCGTGGTAACGGCCCAAAGGTGGTTGGATTTACCCAAAAAGGGGCCCTAAACAATAAATTTGTAGAGGGTAGGTTGAGAAGGACTGGGCTAGGGAATGATTTAGATTAACAACTGGTTGGGACTAGATCCTCCACCATGATAAAGTTCTGGTTCTTGACTTAAAGTGTTATTTTTGTTCTACGTCCGAGGATGACTCTCTTTTTTCTTTGTTTCTTTTTTTCTTTTCCTGCCTAAAAGATCCCCCTTTTCTTCCTTCTTCCTCCCCTTTTATACTTCCTTTCATCCTTTCTTGGCCATTCATGTGTGGATTTTCTCCTTTGTCTTTGGACACCTGTCCCCCCAACTTTTTCCAGAACCTGCGTTGTAGAAACAATGGGACTATTTACCACTGTTCAGATGTCCCCTCCACATCAATGCGGCCAGGGGATTAGTTGTGGGACATTCAATAAGGTGTTGGCAGCCTTCCTTGATATTTTGTTGGGGGCTTTCTTCTAGTGTACGTCTCCACAGAATCGTTCCCACCCAGTGGTGTTCCCCGGGAGGTTCTCCTGATTGGCAGAGCTTCGAGCATCACCTCGGCAATAATATTCCGAGGTGAACCATCCTCGGACGTTCCCCAGTTCTCGGGTTGGGCCAGTAGGCGTGCTGCGTGAGTGGGTAGGAACCTCTGAGCCCATTATCCTTGTTGGCCCAACACCTGTTTCGGTCCATCTTTGCTAGCAGCCCATCGTCCCCACATTCATGATTTTAATTTTTTAAATTAGAGTTTAATTTGAAACCACCACAAACTATAAATGAATTATGTACTTCATCCATGTCTTTTAATTTTAATTATAGGGGCCACTTGATCACAAAGAGTTAATAGACGCTTCGTGTAACCACGACTTTTGGAACCCAATTTTTATTAAATTTTATGTGTATGTATGCGGAACATTAAGCTCTCGTTTGGGAGGAGTGAATGGAACGTAATGGAAATGTATAAAGAAAATAATTTTAGAATATTTTTCACTTCCCTTATTTGAGAGTTTTAATGGAAGGAATGGAAAGTTTCATTATCTTGTTTGAGAGTTTAAACAGGAGGAAATGGAATGAGTAGAACTTAGAAGGAAACACTCATTCCTCTATATTTCCTTAAAATCTCAAATTTTCATTCCCCTCAAAATTAGGAGGAATTGGAGGGAATAAAATTAGATTTAATGAATTTTTTGCTAAAACTTCCAAAATACCCATATATATATTTAGCCATTTATTTTAAAATAGGTCTAACAGTAATATTGTCATAAAATGATTCAATTCATTTCTCTCTATGTTACTCTCAAACAAAATTACTTACATTTCATTCAATTGCTTTCCTTTAATTTAAAACATCCAAATAAGACTACTTAATTCCATTTTATTCTTTTTTTTCTATTTATTTTCTTTACTCAAATACATTTCATTCCATTCATTTATGATCATTCCATTCCATTTGCTTAAATATATATGCTTGATTTTTTGACAAGTGAATTGCACTTATTGCGGCGCTTTCAATATTTTCATTTTTAGACCTATTGCAGCGCTTCCAAACCGCCGTAATAGGTATTTGTTTTGTAATTACCTATTGTGGTGGTTTAAAAGTGCTGTAATAGGTCTTTTAAAAAAATAAAAAATCAATTTTCATTTCCCAATTTGGGACCTATTGTGGCACTTTTCAATTGCTGTAATAGGTCTTCGGTCGTTGATTACCCGTTGCTGGTGTTTTGGAAGCACTGTAATAGCTCTCTCTCTCTCTCTCTCTCTCTCTCTCTCTCTCTCTCTCTCTATATATATATATATATATATATAGATATACACATATATATCAATTGTGGACCTATTGTGGTGCTTCTGAACCGCTGTAATAAGTCCTATATAAAGAAAGTGCCACCAAAGACCCTTAAAACACCGGTTTAAATCAAATGTTTTGCAGTACTATCATAATTGCAGGGTTTGTAGCTGCATTTGTCAAAAACGCCGTAATAGCTCACGTATAGTGGCGTGCTTAGATCGGTTTTTTTAGTTGCAGTGATGATATTTTTCTTGAAACCAAGCTTGTTATCCAATACTTTAAGCCAAATGACTTTTTTGCTACCTCTGTTACTGTTGTATATTCTGCCTAAACGTAAGATAAAGTAACTTGTAGTAGACTCTCAATTGATTAGTTCACTAATAAAAATAAACATATAACTTGTCATGGACCTTCTAAAATCAAGATCCCCAATATAGTCGTCATTTAAAAAAAAAAAAGACGATAGCATATGTACAAGCTCACTTAGAAAATAGGATATCACAATCACAAGTGCCTAGAATATGTATGAAGATCCATTTTGATGCATGCACTCCAAATGCTCATTTCCAGGATCTACCATAAGCCTATAGACCACCTTAATTTACATGAGAGATATCAAGTCTAGTGCACATCATCAAATACATGAGACACTCAATTGCGTTAGCATGCTTAATTTGACTCCTTATTTGAATTTGGAAGTGACTATGTGGATTATTTGAAATCGGTAGCAATCAGAAGCAGATAGCCTTTCCAAATCAGAAGCAGATAGTTCTTCTAATATAACACAATTTATTAGCAAATCCTCTAATGTTAAATTTCCATTCCTAGGATCATCTTGGTAGCTCAAAGCTTTCATGTCAAATTCTTACTCAACAAAGACGTCAGATTAACTTCTCTCTTACTCTTCATAGGAAATAGCATATTCATCAACATATAAAGCAAGAAATATGTAGAAATTATTAGCAAAAACTTAAAAATAAATGCAGTAGTCATATTCACAATGTATCTATGTGTTACCAAGATTGTGTCAAATACTTGTACCGTTGCATGGGAGACTACCTCAACACAGTGGCGGAGCCAGGATTTGAGTTGAGGGGGAAGAGCAAAATTTATATATGATATACGCACTTATACACATTATGGGAATCTATATATTACTAAAAGCTGAAGCGTAGCATTTAATATTGTTACGCTCAGGTTAAGCCACATCAGCTGCCATGTCGTTACCATTCTTTTTCCTGAATTTGTCCTACAATTTAAAATTAGTTTTCTTAAATTTAAAAATACTAATAAAAAGAAAATAATTCCCAACCCTTTGTCTTCCACGGTTACAATTTTAGATGGCAACCCTTTATCTTCTACAGTTACAATTTTAAATAGCAACCCTTTGTGTTTTACAGTTACAATCTCAAACAACAACCCTCCAGCTTCCTAACGCTAGACTTTGGCTTTCTAACTCATTCATCTCATCCTCTCCTCACACTATATTAATACTGAAAAGTTGGATAATTTAGTTTAGTTATCTCTAAATCTCAGTTCCTTTTAACCTCTATTCTTGTAGCTGCCTACATAATAGTTCAATGTAAGGATTAGATCAATAGTGTTGTTCTTTTTTTATTGATATATTTTTTTTCTTTTTTAATTTTGTTACTACCTCTTTTGTGTTGTGGGTCATATATGAGTTTATATGTATTCAAGTTGGGTATTTGTATTGATAGATGATTGTTTGTTTCTACGTTTAAAATTGATTTGGTTTTTTTTTTTTTTTTGTTTTATTAATGTTTGAGACAGTAACATTATTGGTTTATATTATGTAATCCGTGTGATAGAGTTTTTGTAGTATCCGTGTGATAGAGTTTTAGTAGTTAGAAAATTGAATGATAGAGTTTTAGTAGTATCGTGCCTGCAGAAATTCAATTGAATGGTGTAATTCATGTTTGCAAATATTCAATTTGCTAACTACTAAAATACCTTAGCAAGTTGAATTATAGAGTTTTAAATTCAATACTATACTTAGAACATGATACTTCTTCTTTTTTCTTGGTCTCCTCATTTAAGTAAATCCCTCCTTCATCGTTGAAATCAATTTAGAATTCCTTCTATTAACTTTGATTGTACTCTTGGCTATATCATAGAAAACTATTTTTTGACATAATCTTTTTATGGTAATTATCGTCATTTTTGTTGTAGTTGAATCAAAATAAGATTATGTTAGATCTGCATAATTAGTAGTTGTTGCATTTTCATCATTATCACAAGTTTAAGATAGAGATTACCCTCATCAATAGTTGTTGCGTCTTTTTCATTGCCAAACTTGATCATCTTGACAAACCTTTTATTTATCTGATTGTACCACATGTATTTATTTACTTATGGATTCTATTTGATTGTAAGATTTTTATGTCTTTTGATATAAATTAACAAGCTGGTATGTTAGCCAAACCGCTTGCTTCTTCAATTTTTTTTAATCTTTTACTTTGCCTCCAACACTATCGTAATTGGTTGTCTTTTTAATGACATGTTCTGTCTCAATCGCTATATATATACATATATATATATATATATATATATATTGTTTTATAGGATCCATGCAAGCAAGAAAGAGTTTCAGATGCTTGCTGTGTTATTCTCTCAAATTTTTTACAGCATGAACAACTTGCGTTATTGAAGTAATTACAGAATATTTTATATCAATAATTATTTGTTAATAGGTGTTTGACAACTTTAGAATATAAAATGTTTTAGGTTAAGTGGGTAACAACTTTAATTTTGTTAATTTTTGCTTTCTAAATTACTAATAGTAATTTATCATGTTAAATTGGTAGTTTATTTGTATATTAATCAGCTACAATGTTGTAATGTTATTTAATTTTTTTTTCTTCCAATTTGTGAGGTTTAATTCAAATAATTTTGAATAAGTCCTCTGAAATTAAATTCAATACAAAAAAAATTTTGTTAGGGATTCTGTAAAGCTAAGGGGAGCTTGAAGATAATATAAGTTTTGGCTTCATATAATATACTTATATTGTGAGCATTAGTTGCTACAAGTAGTATTGTAGTAATTTAGATATGAAACTTTAGATACAATACAAACAACTAAGGATAACGACATTCACTAATATTTGTCTTTTAATTTAAATGGTATTTTGCATAACTGCTTTGTATTCATTAGATTTCATTTTTAGTAATTTTTCCGTGCATCGTACGGGTTAGTGACTAGTATATATAATATTTGAGACCAATTTGAAAAATTAAAATCTAGTCATTTAAATACTAAGTGATATTTAATGTAATTATACAAAGACAAAACTCTAGAAAAAAAGAAAAAAGAAAAAAGAAAAGCTTATTCATAATATTGTATTTATCTAATTGAGATATTTCTCACATGAGTGATCTATTTTTAAATTTTTTTAGAGCCAAAACTCAAGTGATGAATGAAACTATTAGTAGTTAGATAAATACTAAATGTAATATATGTAAATTTCTATTATTTTGATTAATGTGGACCCAAAAAATTCAGTGTATAAATTATAATATGGTAAGGTTAGACTAAAAAATTCAGTGTAAGGCATGCTAATGGAGGATGTCATACTTCCTTACTACTTCTCTTTTCAACGTGGGACCTAACTCTTATAATATATAAGTGCATTTCCTTGTTATTCTTCTAGGCTCTAGCCGATGTGGGCTTCTAAAACTTATGAGGAATTCTCTGAACACTCCCAACATGGGGCTGAACTCAATAATTGCTAGCCATTTTGCCCTTATGAAATCCTAAAACCTGAAAAAAAAAAAACACACACACACACACACACAAATTGGGGAAAAAAAACTCTTATTTCATTAAAAAAAAAAAAAAAACCTTGATTTGATCCAATATACAAAGCTCACTCAAACACCTTCACTTGGCTTAATTAAGTCAGTCTAGAGGTTCTAAGTTAAAAATGTGAAGTTTGACCAACTTTGACAAAAAAAAAAAAAAAAAATCCGACTATCCAATCAAATCAATTCTTGTACCAATGCCATGATAATCAATTTCCTTTAAAACTATAGGTAGGTTGTTGATATCAAATATAAAATGAGCGAGATATCGTGAAAATGAGAAACCTTTACAAAACTAAAACCCTAAACCTAACTGAAATTAGTTTTTGATTGTAACCCGACCACATATCATCATAAAGCTTGTATGAAAAAAAATCCTAGCAGTTAGTCTACAACAGACTTGGGGTTTATTTACTTATTTTTACTATTTCTGGTTAAAGAAACGAACAAACAGAGGACAATGACATAAATAAGAATAAAAACAAAAAAAGAGAAAAAAAAAAAAAAAAAAAAGAAAAGAAAAGAAAAGAAGGAAGTATACCATTGTACTTTTAATTAAGGTGCATGCAAACTTGAGGATTCCATTAAAAGCCGACAAGCATACATCATTTTTTACAGGCTCATAAGCCTACTAGAAATGCTCCAACCACAAAACATATATAAGAACCGATAAACCAGAATTCTCTAGCAAGAAAATTTAGGAGTCTTCCATAATTCCACTATAGAATTTATAGTTTCATTCATTAATTCTTCGATTTCCTCTTCTGCTACTTGACTAGCACATATATATAATACCATCAGTAGTTGAAACACATTGAATACCATACATATATAGCGACCATGGAAAGCACTCTATATTCAGCACAAGGTGAGATGGGAAGGAGAGTACTGGGGCTTCACCATAGGCTTATTCACTGGGAAATTCCATCGGCGAATCAAGTTGAAGGTGCACCAGCAGGAGAATTGCAAGTAACGAGGGTAGGACTCAGTCATGCTCTTACTACATTCAGTGCTGGTGGTGGTATAGTGAAGAGTCTCCAAGCTGTAGCGCCTGAGGTTTCGACCAGACAACAACAACAAGAGGTAACGTACTTCTTGGATATCAATTTCTGCTATATCTAGAATCTAGATATCACAATAAGCTGTGGTCAGGACAACTCAATGAGTGTGTGAATGAAGTGAATTCATTAGCCTCCCACGTGTGTTCAAAAACTGTTTTGTTTTAGTCTGTCTTGGGGGACCGGTTATCCTTGTCATTTGGCAACAACTGTAATGTGGCTCAAAGAGACTAACATGACCCTAGAAGCTAGAAACTCACAACCCAACCAATTGCATCTGCGGCACTGGTGAACTAATGACCCAAAATTAAAAACACTGTAGCAAAATAATTTTTAAATATGTGAATAGTGACATGAGAACAATTTTAATGAAAGTTTGTGTGAAAAAGGAGGTTTGTGGATCTCGTGAACAATACACGGGACCCACTGAAAAAGCATTCCAGCCACAGAACGCGCTTAAAAAAAAGGAGTAATTACACATAACCCACTTGTGGTTTAGGCGAAAATCAGCTTGCCTATCTGTGGTTTGAAAAGTATCACTTAACCCACCTGTGGTATGTTTCATTTATTTGTCGTAAGCCACATCTGTTAAAATCAAGGGTAAACAGATATTTTTGCCTAAATTTTATATCTCTCTCCTCCCAAAACAAAAAATAGAGCAAAAATGCAAGAGAAACAAGATAAAAAATTGGCATTTGTCTCTCTCTCCATTCACACAAATTTTGAACATGAAGAACATACCCAAAAATGAAAAAGAACCAATACAAACAGAAAATGAAAAAAGAACCAATACAAATCAGAATAGACCAATAATTTCCAGCTTAAGTTTTAGCTCTAAAAGTCCAATGTCCCACATTGCAAGACAATCTAAAAAACACCTTCCCCAATTAATCTCTAATTTATGTTCTTCTCTCACTCCTATTTTCTCAGAACTCAAACAATTCACAAACAAATTTTCATACTCTTTTCCTTTCTCAGCAATTTAATAAACCAAACCACACACCAAAACAACAAAACAAATTACACTCCACCTTAAGTTTCAGCTCTTAAAGTCCCAATGTTCCACATTGCAAAACAATCTAAAAACCCCATCCCCCGAAATACCCATTTTTCTTTTCTTTTATTTCCCCCATTTTCCCACCACCCAAACACAACACAAACTAATCTTCATCCTCATCAACTAACCATTTCTTTTCCTCAATAACTTCAACAAACAACACACCAAAACAAAGAAAAATCCAAGAATTTCAACACAAACAAAAGAAGGTATTAGTAGTACGGACCGATCATCTTGCCAATGAGAGTGAGTTCATCTTGAGCCTCCTCGAGGAGCTCCTCGACCTGGCCACAACTGAGCTTCTTCTCGATGAGCTCCCAGTCCGTCTCTTCCTGACACACCTTGAGCTTGTGGTTGGTGAAGCTCTCCACGGCCTTTCTGTAACCCTCGTCCTCTGGCACCACCTTGATCTCCTTCAGAGTCTTGGTGTACAAATTGATCAGAACCTCTCGCGTGTTTGGCACCACCTCCAGACCCACGATCCCAGTCGTCTCTTTCACCTTCGCTAATAATGGCCGTCCGATCGCCATTATTGGCACTAACCATAGACTAAGACTCCTAGTGTAAGTGTAAAAAGTCATAAACAGTGCACAAAGATCCCATTTTAGTGGGTCTGGGAGAGCTCATTGGTAGTGGTAGATTTTCTTCTTCTTCTTCTTCTTCTTCTTCTTCTTCTAGAGACTTTTTCATTACTTAGACAGACCCACTCTACACATATCATGTATATTTGATATAAGCTAGTGCGTATTAGATACTTGGATTGTTCCTGTTCACGTCTTTGTCATGCTATCCCTATCTTTTGTATATGCTTAATTTTATCATATAAATATTTGTGATCATTACTTTGTTCCTGTTTGTTGTGGATCTGTTCATCAGGGAATATGGAAATTGTTTGTAGTTATTTAAGTTTTGAATTTGCCATTTGAATTATTATGATTAGGATTTTGTGGATTTTGCTAATAAATGAAGGGAAGGGATGGTCCTCTGAAATGGATAAGCTCGTGGAGGAGGCGGAAATGCCGCCTTTGGAGTTTGTGATGGAGTTAGCCAAAGGGTTGAGGGAGGCAATGGGGCTTAGGCTTTTTTATTTGTTTGGGAATGTTCTTCATGTTCCAAATTTGTGTGAATGGAGAGAGAGACAAATACCACTTTTTGATCTTGTTTCTCTTGCATTTTTGCTCTATTTTTTGTTTTGGGGGGAGAGAGACATAAAATTTGAGCAAAACTACCTATTTACTCATGATTTTAACAGATGTGGGTTACGGAAAATAAACAAAACGTGCCACAAGTGAGTTAAGTGATATTTTTCCAATCACGGGTAGGTAAAGTGATTTTCGCTTAAATCATAGGTGGGTTATGTGTAATTACTCCCCAAAAAAAAGAAGGGAAAATGCAGACTCAAACATCTGCCTTTTCATCTGTATCCAAACCCAGCTTTAGGACTCATTTGGGTACTAATGAATTTCCTAGCGTCCAACATTTTGCATTTCCTTCTTTTTTTTCTTTTTTTTTTTTTAGAAGCGTTCTGTGGTTGTGATTTGTTTTTTAGTGGGTCTTGTGCATTATTCATGGGACCCACAAACCTTTTTTTCAATAAAACTTTCATTAAAAATGAGTCCCACAGCACTATTCACACATTTGAAAATTATTTTGCTAAAGTGTTTTTAGTTTTCAGTTTTCAACAAAATAAGCGGTATTCAAACGAACCCTTAAACTCTTTAATTAGATAGTTCAAGCATATTACCCCATTAAATTTGGCCAAATTCAATAAATTCTTTATAAAATCCTTTCAGCCCGAACCGAGGAAGTCAATATCGTACCGGAGGCTGTATTTGTTTGGCCATCGGTATAATATATTTCGAGTACCGGTAAATACAGGTGTACCGTTTCAGGTTTACCGCTATTTTATATATTTATCACACACACACACACACACATACACAATCTCTATTTACCATAAAATATTACCTCCTGTTTACAATAAAATATTACTTTAATTGTTCATTGCATAAAAAAAAAAACACAATATAAAAAACAAAAAACTTAATTGTTCATTGCATACAAAGAAAAAAAAAAAGAGTGAGAACGAGAGAGTGAGGGAGAAGAGAGAATGAGGGCTGCGGCTTGGGTGGGTAGTGTTTAGGGTTAGAATTAGGAATTTAAATTACCATCCTGCCTTAAAAAATTTCCACAATTACCAAAAAAAAAAAAAAAACAAAGCATTTTTTGTTTCGGTCTGGTATTCATTTATCGGTCAGTATGGCCGGTACGACCGGTATTTTTTCTAATACAAAATAGGGGGTGCACCTGTACTAGTGCACTGGCCGGTACGGTACGGTATCGACTTCACTGGCCCAAACTGATTCCTTGAAATTATTTGGTATTTTCTTGTACTTCAAGTCACTTATCTATCCAAGCCTAAAATGTCTTTTCATAACTAGTTTAGCATTTTGGTCTTTATATTAAGGGGAAAAAAAAAATTAATGAATACAATATCTTCCGTTTCAACTTAACTCATGTATAGTTATTTGGAACAAAGTTATAAAATTTTAAAATGGTTAAAACAAATTTCTTTTCAAATTTTGAATTGTTTTTCATAATAATTTGCCGTTAATGAATGAATTATTTATACTTTTATTTGTGCTGACCTTCTATTTTATTTTTTTCATAATTTTATCTTTTGCAATGTGGGAACTAACTCTTATAATAGAAGTGCACCTCTTTATTATTCTTCATAAAGAAAGAGAAATGTTTATATCCATAATATTTTTATAATACTTTCATAACAAATTGTAGAATGTAAGTTATTATTAGTTCTAATTTGAACTCACATTTAAAATTACATTTTTGCCCACTAGTAACAGTCAATAACAACCTATCACTTAACATTTGTTGTGAAAAATCTTTTTTTTTTTTTTAAAGTGTTGTAAAAATATTAGATATAAACATTTCTCTTTCTTTAATAATATTAAGTTAAACTCATTCTTCTTTTATGTCTTGTCATGTAGGCATTTTGTTTGAATATAATATATATACTGTAATTTAAGGGTTTAATGATTAAAAATTTTGGTGTGAAATAATTGTTCAGCTCTTAAATTCTATCTAATAAAAAAAGTCCAGCTCTTAAAAAATTAATGTTATCTTTTTGTTATACAAATTTTACTAGATCTTTATTTTTGTGTTATTTATATATATTAAGAGGATTCAGAAAGTTAGTTATTGCTTTTTTTTTTCTGTTAAAAATACCCCTAAATTAATTAATTAATAACTTAAAAATGGGATTAAAATAGTAAATTGGCAAAAGAAAGTTAGTTATTGTTTTTTTTACTGTAAAAAATAGAAGTGATTTAATAAAATTTAGTTATTGATTTAATAAATTCTTTTTTTTTGTGATTGAAAAAAATAGAAATCTTAAATTATAGTAAATGCAAATTATTAATTTTTACCCAAAAAATAAAAAAGCGCACGCGTGTAAGCATGTGCTCAAAGGCTAGTACAAATTAATGTTATCTTTCGTTATAATGATCATTATATCTTTAATTATAGATTATCTTAGATAATTTTACTGTATTTAAGTGAAGTAATAAAAAAAAGGCAACAAATGAAAAAAAAAAAAAATTAATAGAAGTGGTACAAAACAAATGTCAATTGAGAAAGTAACAAAGAATATGACTTTCTTTTTAAAGATAGTTTCAAATGACAAGATAGTTTACAAATTGAGTTAACTGAAACCTATAAAAATACAATAGTAAAAAAAAAAAAAAATATGCAACTCTAACTAGTCTACTGTATTTGGGCACTTACAAGTGGAGTGGTCCAAACTCCAAATGTCATGAAGGGAAGGGCCCATCTTTCATCTCGGCTATTAAGGCAGAGTGCGTCAGATTTGAGATAGGGATGGTCCCCTCTCTGTGTTAAAAGAATCAGCCCGGCCAAGTGGCAACATTGTGGGCTGCCATCTACCAATTTGGTTTTTAGTTTCACCACTTAGCCCCACGGACTTCGAATAATATACGTATCCATTTAACGCAAGATAAGGTGCCACATCAGTAGAAAATGATATGCTATATATGTATAAATATAAAGGATGCAAGACTGTGTAGTAAGTTGTGACATCTCACACTAGCAACCAATAAAGAAAACGAATTGTGGAATCTCCATTTCCATTTTCTTTGTAGAGTTCCTATAACTTTTCTCTTACTCAAAAAATGCAGGCTTCTTCTCTCACCTACAAGGAAAAGATGCTGGCAAACTACGTCCCAGTCTATGTAATGCTCCCAGTAAGTCTCAACCAAATCCTGACACTTATTTATTTATTTTTTTTTTTAACAAATACGATATAATTTTAATCTATATCGCCCGTTTCATGACAATCGCTAGATATAATACCGTTTGATCTATGTATTCTAAGATGATATTAAAAACTAGTATGTGCTAATATATATTTATATATTATTCACTCTTTCTTTGCGCATCAGTTGGGAGTTGTTACAATTAATAATGTTCTGGAAGACAAAGCCGGGATTGAGAAACAGCTCAAGGAGCTAAGAGCAGCTGGAGTGGATGGGGTAATGGTAGATGTCTGGTGGGGGATCACTGAATCCCGAGGACCTAAGCAGTATGATTGGAGTGCTTATAGGAGCTTGTTTCAAATAGTCCAAGAATGTGGACTGAAGTTACAAGCTATAATGTCATTCCACCAGTGTGGGGGTAATGTAGGAGATGTTGTTAACATCCCACTGCCACAATGGGTACTGGACATCGGAGAATCAGACCCTGATGTCTTTTACACCAATCGCTCAGGTAACAGGAACAAGGAGTACCTCAGTCTTGGTGTGGATAACGAGCCTCTCTTCTATGGACGAACTGCTGTTGAGGTAATCCTACTTCACACTATTGGACTAGACTACTTGCATCCATTGCCTTCTATTACTGTAGTCTCAGGGTTTTTGAAACTGTTATATATATGTTCTATGATAAAAACTTGGACTTGCTATATGTTAGATTTGAAATCCATCTAATTACATGAACGTCTGTTATATACTGACACCATGTTAAAATTGATTATTGAACCATATAGATATATGGAGACTATATGAAGAGCTTCAGAGAGAGTATGTCAGATTTTTTTGAAGATGGACTCATAATAGACATTGAAGTGGGGCTTGGCCCTGCGGGGGAGCTAAGGTATCCCTCTTATCCACAAAATCAAGGATGGGTTTTCCCAGGCATTGGAGAATTTCAGGTAAGATTGTTTTTTGTTGCTTGGAAGTCCTTGAGCAAATATTTAAGGAATAGGTTTTAGCTTTTATGTAAGTGCACGCATGAGGCAGGAAAAAGGGCTCTAATACCAAAGATGATGAAGCACAAAATTCTGAAAGTATTTGAGAGAAAGAAAGAAAAAAAAAAGATCTGCTTAGAAATCAACATTTAGGGTTTTCTGGAATATGGGAAAAGGAAAACAGAACTTAGGAATCAACACCTATGATTGTCTAAATCATCACAAGCTATTGGAAGAATTCAATAGAAATTTTATTTACCAAATCAAGCAGAACAATACTGAATTTTGGAGTCTTTAAATAGGTTTCCAAGTTACATTAGAGAAAGAAATGGTCTAACTTTCTGACCAAGTTAGGAAATGAAAATAAATTCCAAACCAAGTATGAAAGTAAATAATAATGGACCAATTACAGAAAGGAAAATAACAATTAAATCCTAGAAAAAAAAATGCATAATAAACATCAGTCTAGTCCAGCTAGCAGTACAACCATGTGATCTTTGATGTTTCTAGCACTTAGCCACATACTACTTATTAAATGTTGCAGTGCTATGACAAATATCTCAAGGCAGAGTTCAAAGAGGCTGCAACAAGTGTAGGCCATCCCGAGTGGGAATTGCCAGATAATGCAGGGACATATAATGACACACCCACATCTACAGAGTTCTTTGGACCAAGTGGTACATACCTTACTGAGAAAGGGAAGTTCTTCTTGACTTGGTATTCTAACAAGTTACTGAACCATGGTGACCAGATCCTGGATGAAGCAAATAAAGCTTTCCTGGGCTGTAAAGTCAAGTTAGCAGCCAAAGTATACCTCATCATATTGTAGCCATCGTATATTACCATCCACCATCTTTAATCAATGAAATGATTCACACGTCATTGTGAACAGGTCTCCGGAATCCACTGGTGGTATAAAGCTGATAATCACGCTGCAGAGCTTACTGCAGGATACTACAACTTGAAAGATAGAGATGGGTACCGACCCGTAGCAAGGATGCTATCCAGGCATTATGCCATTTTGAATTTCACATGTCTTGAGATGAGGGACTCTGAACAAATTTCTGAGGCCAACAGTGGACCTCAGGAACTTGTTCAGCAGGTACTTATAAATTCAACCCATTTTAAGACCTCCCTTCTCATGTTTATTAATTTCTGATGAGATATGTTGTTTGGTGTTATGAGTTGTTTTAGATTTTTTCATGTTGCCAAATTCTTTTTGATAACATCCACAAAATTCTTTTATATATATATATATATATATATATATATATATATATATTCCTTTGTTGACTGTTAAATACTATGGGAAATATGAAGTTACACACACACACACACACACACACACACACACGGACACACATACACAGAGCACCATGCCTATCATCTCAAGATGCTTCTCACCAAGTTCTAGTCTTTAATTGAAGTATATTTTGTAAAGAAAAGACATTTTTTTATTAATGAAATTTATAGAAAGACCTTCAATAAATGATGAATTAAAAAAAAAAATCATATTGGCACAATGTTGCACATGCATTTTCAGGTTTTGAGTGGAGGCTGGAGAGAGAACCTAGAAGTTGCAGGAGAGAATGCACTTTCAAGATATGATCGTGATGCTTATAATCAAATCCTCCTAAATGCTAGACCTAATGGTGTCAACAAAGAGGGCCCACCAAAACTACGGATGTATGGGGTGACATATCTTCGCTTATCAGATGATCTATTGCAGAAAAATAGTTTCAACATATTTAAGACATTTGTGAAGAGGATGCATGCTAATCAGGTGAGTAATTATCATAATTACATACTTCAAAAAGTATATGCTCCTTCAAAATTGAAATGATCAAATGCTCTCTCTCTCTCTCTCTCTCTCTTAGGATTACTGTCCAGATCCAGAAAAGTACAGCCACCACATAGGTCCATTGGAGCGATCAAAATCAAAAATGACAATTGAATATCTGCTAGAAGCAACTGAGCCAGTGGAGCCATTCCCATGGGACAAAGAAACAGATATGAGTGTCGGTGGTGCACTTTCTAATTTGATAGACAAGATCTTTTCTATATTTAAGTGAGAACGTGGCCAAATGTGAAGAGAAGCAGCAGTTAAAGAATCAAATAAAAGAGTTGGTTCTGGGGAAAAAATAAACATCCATAGTGGCAACGTTGAAACAAGTGTTGGGTATCTGCTTTTCAAATAAAAGATCTGTATTTTCATTTCTGTATCTAACGTACAATATATTGCACTTAGTATAACTCACCAATAATCAGAGCAAGAGCAAGATCCATCTTTAAAATGGTGAAACCTACGGATATCTCTCATGATAATCTCTCGACACATGAGCTTAGAAATTAGTTTTGTCACTGTGTGGCAATCTCCACATGTGCGAAGATTCTTAGTTATCCTGATTATGGTCCCTGGACCTGTGTTAATAAGAGCAAAAGCAATAGCCAGTCTTTCACTGTGATCCCAAAGAATCTTCTCCTTTACTTCTTTGTCAACATCGTAAAACACGGAATTTGTATCAGGCTTGTATCCAGCCTCCTTCAGTTGCTGTTTTAAGTCCTCTAACTTGGCATATATATACTCTGTCTGTTGGTGTGACCTATCTCCAACTAAGAACCGATGAACCTTCTTATCTACCTCGACAAAGCTGCAGCCTGGTGGTTTTTTCAGTCCTTTCTTTCTCACCATGGCTCTTACCCTTTCAACATCACCCCACCGTTTCTCTGCAGCATAAATATTGGAAAGGCAAACATAGCTACCCACACCTTTAGGGTTCATTTCAAAAACTTTCTGTTCCAGAATTTCCGCTAAATTCATATTACGTTGCAGCCTGCAAGCAGAAAGCAGTGCAGCCCATATATCATCGGTAGGAACAACTTCCATACTTTTGATAAGCTCATATGCTTCATTTAAGTGCCCTGCTCTACCAAGAAGATCCACCACACATGAATAGTGAGCTGGAGTAGGCTTAACATTGTACTTGGTGGTCATTCCATGGAATATTTGTCTGCCCTCATTTACTAGTCCTGCATGACTACATGCTGACAAAACTGAAGTAAGAACACCCTCATCTGGACAAACATTGTTTGCTATCATGGCATGAAAAATGGTGATAGCCTCTCTTCCCCTCCCATGAACCCCATATCCTGTAACCATAGCACTCCAAGAAACCAAATTCTTTTCAGGCATCTCATCAAAAACGCAACATGAAGAAGCCAAGCTTCCACATTTAGAATACATGTTTAGAAGGGAAGTTCCCACTATGGTATTCACACCAAACCCTTTCTTAACAAGAAATGAATGAACAGATGTGCCAAATTGTAAGGCCATGATCTGATCACAAGCTCCAAGAACAGTTACAATAGTCACTTCATCAGGCAGTGCCCCTTCTGTAACCATTTTACAGAAAAGTCTTAAGCACTCAAAAGCATCTCCACTCTGTTCATAACCCGAAATCATAGAATTCCATGAAACTGTATCTTTCAGCTTCCCCTCATCAAATAGTCGCACTGCGTAAGCTATAGAGTTACAACTACAATACATTTCAATAAGAGCATTTCTCAAAAATTTGTTAGACATTTCAGCATTGTGTCGAACAACATACCCATGTATACCTTGCCCTAGCTCCAAGGCCGTCAGGCCAGCACAAGCAGAGAGGAGACCAAGCAAAGTAGTCCCATCTACAGTCATTCGAGCTTTTTCCATCATATCAAAAACCACCAAAGCCTCTTTCGGGCTCTCATTTTTCACATAGCCCGAGATCATAGTATTCCAAGAAGTTAAATCTCTCTCAGGCATTCTATCAAACAGAATCCTCGCCATCCCCATATCCCCAAACTTCATGTACATGGCAAGCAGAGAATTACCCACATAAATATCTGAGTCCAACCCACTAACCACAACCTCACCATGAACCCTCCTCCCAATTTCCACAAGCAACAAATAACCACAGGCCTTAAGAACAAAAGGGTAGGTGAACTTATCCGCTTTCCAACCAAAAGCCAACATTTCACGGTACAAAACAATAGACTTGAAAGAAGAAGAGCCGCCATTACAAGCATAACCCCTGATCATGAAATTCCACAAGAATAAATTTTTGAAATCAATCCCATCAAAAATGAACTGGGCTTGGGGCATACGGCCACAACTGGCATAGAAGGCAGCCAGTTTGGTGCTGAGATAAGTGTTGTTTTGAAGAGTGCCAGAAACAGTGATGTGGGCATGGAGTTGGGGGCCTTTAGTGAAGGATTTGGTGTTGCTGAGGGACTGTAAGATGGTTCCGCATTGCAGAGAGGTGAGTGGGAAATGGGCGGTGGTAGTGGTAGTGGTAGCGGTGTATAGAGAGTGCTTGAGGAGTTTGTGAGTGAAAGAACCATTCATGAAGGAGGGTCAGAGAAAGAGACTGAGAAGTAAAGAGCTATGGACTATGATGGAATGGGTAGTGTGGCTCTGCCTCTGTGTGAGAGTGAGAGCTTGAGCTTGAGCTTGGTCGGTATTTCAGTTTGTTCCTTCTGCTACTGAGACAATACGACGCCGTTTTAGCCGGAATACCCAAAAATGGAAAAGAAGAAAACAGACACGTGGAGATGCGGGGTATCGATCCCCGTACCTCTCGCATGCTAAGCGAGCGCTCTACCATCTGAGCTACATCCCCATGCGTGATTTTACATGGACCTTATCAATAATTATATTTCGAGAACGAGCAATGCTAGTGTTAGGTGGCACAAGCGTAAATCTTTAAAAATGGACATTTTGTTGTGTCTCAGAGCCCAAAGGAATCTGATGGTCTAATTTGGTTGTACTTTTCAGCATTAGGGACCTTTTGAATATCTTCGAATTTCTTGAGTCATACTTTTCTGGGAAAAAACTAAAAAAAAATTTCGTCTTGTTTCTACCAAGTTTTTTCTTTTTCGCAAATATGGGTTACATTACCCATTCAAATGTATGGATTTATTTTTATTTTTTGAAATTGGAGCGCAATTAAAATTTAATTTAAAATTTTGATTTCTTCTCAATTTTTTTTTTTTGAAATTTTGATTGAATTATTTTCTTTTATGTTTTGAAGTTTTTACGGTCATTATACATGTGATAGTCAATTACAGCATTTTCAAAAAAAATCTTAAATAGCCATTGAAAATTAAATTTTTTTGAAAAATTGATTGGAAAATGATAAGTTCAAAAATTAATGCTTATAAATAAGAATTAAACCTAAAACATAAATACAATTTTTTTATAGCTAAATTCAAATTATCCTATTCATCATGGCACGTGGCATCTTTTTACAAATGAAACCATATATAATAGAGTAATTTTAGTATCACAAAATAAAATATATGAATTTTTGTATATAATAATATATTATAGTAGAAGTACAATGCGAATCCAAATCAAATTCAATTTAATTTCTTCTTGTAGTCTAATTTGATATCAAGTTTCCATTTTAATTTTTTAGTTTTTGTGTCAAATGATACATTCACAAAATTTAGGATGAAAACCATGATACCATAATAAAAATATACAGTAACCTAGATAAGACCACCTTATCATCATTATACAATTTAGAATAACAATAAAAAATATTTTACTCCAAAACTATTTAGGAACTTTAGCAGAAATGTATTTCCAAGAATTTATTGCAATTTTTAAAATTAAAAAAAGTAATGAGGTCTTTTCTATTCTCAAGTGTCAATTCAATGGGTGAGGCAAATAGGCAATTGCCTAAGGCTTCCAATGAAAAAATGCCCCTAAATTTTTACCAATAGTGATAAATATGTACCAATGAAATTATCAATTAAGCTCCAAATATTCACCAGTAAATAAAAAGTAGTTTATTTTTTAATCAAAGAAAAACCAATTAAAGAAAAATCTTTTTATGGTATGTGGTAATGATGGTTCGTTTTTCTCAATTTTATAATGTATAACTCATTTAATCTTACACACATAAATGCTAAAAGAACTCATAAATCTCTTACTAGCAAATTAATTTATACTCAAATTTTATTTATAGATATCAAATATATAATTTTATTAAAATTTTCAACCATATTTTTTAGTATATGGTTGCTTCACTCAATAAATAGTGTTTATTTTAGTAATATAGTCATTAAGTAATACGATGGATTATTTTTTTAATTTATAATTTTGCATTTAAAAATAGATTTTAAATGAAAAAAATCCAAAGTTAAATAAATCTTTGATTAATATTCAAAATATAAGAATTAATAGGCCCAATTAAGGTAGTCGGTTGCCTTAGACCCCACAATGCCTTGAGCTGACCTTGAACTTCATGGTTTTGAACAACACTGTTAGCTTGATTTAGATCCTATGAATGATTTTCATACACTTGAACAACATAATATGCTCCATAATGATTAAAAATAAATAAATAAATAAAAACTCTTGCCTCATTTGCTACTTCTGAGTTCTGATGTTCAAATCAAATAAATGAGAGTAAAAATTATGACACGAAGGAAATACAAATACAACAAAAGCAATCAAAAAATGCAAAATTAATGCTTATATATCATATTGTTTTCCTTTTTCAACAAATATAATGTATTATAAAATAGAAGTTGCTAAAAGGATTCAAATCACCGCTTCTTTGTTGCAACTATCAAATTATCAAAAAAAAAAAAAAAAAAAAACTGAAGTCATTTTTAAGTTTTAATGGTCATTATACACAGAGCAGTAAATTAATGCATTTTCAGAAAAATACTTAAATAGCTGCTAGAAAATTAATGGTAAGAAAAATTGATTGGAAAATGACAAATTCAAAATTAA